>CM046870.1:13733378-13978069 GCA_025617745.1 Heliocidaris erythrogramma | reverse complement strand
TGTCTGTAATCCATTAATTTCATTTCAACAAATGAAAAATCTCTTAATGTGTCCATTGAATAATGGTAAAGATACCGAAAGAACCAAAAGTCAGCAGTCATATCTAGAGATTTTTCTTTTTTTGACAAAATATACATAAGTAAACACAGCAGAAAAAGTAACTCCCCCCTTAATCAAATTGGCGTTACTTTTTAAAAAAAGGGCCGTGAGCAAAATAACTTGGCAAGAGTATTCTTACCCTTATTGACTAACTTCCCTGTAAAAATGAGATTGATCCATCGAGTCATGCATGAGTGGCAAAAATGTCACTTTTCAAAAGTCACAAAGGTAATTTTTTATGCTGTATTAACTAACAGTACATTTTAGCATTTCTCAGGGTCCTTCCCCTTCAAAGTTGATGTAATCTAGTTTGATATAATGAAATATGTAATATTTCCCGGCCTCTAAAATCAGACATATGTTTTAGGTGCCCAATTTTCAAATAAAGGGCCATCATATGTATCAAATATTATAAGTCACTGATTTGTTGGACATAAGTAAAATGCTTTTAATTCTGATCAGTCAAAATTATATCTTTGAAATCAACAACATAGCTGTGACAGGTGCCCATTATTACAAATAAAGGACCATAAAGGCCCCCAAAATTTATCTGCAAAATAAGATTTGTAAAAAATATTTGGTTTAAATCTTCAATGATAGACATTAATCTGGAAATCAAGGTCATATAAAAATCTCATTTTTGGAATCACATGGACCCATTGATGGCCCATCAAAGACAATTCTTTCCCTCACAAGAGGGTTGCCTAGTTCAACACGGCCCCAAAGTGTTTTGAATATGCATACTTTAATAACTATTGGCAAGGCAGTATGTTCTATAAGCACTTCATTTAATTAAGATGGCCATCATATTCAAAATGACCACTGGTCTGTTTCAAGATGTGGTTATTTGCATTAAGTTTATGCTGTGTCTTTTTTGCCTAAAAATAGACATAAGCATGTTACATTGGTGTATTTGGTTGAGACACAATGAAACCAAGGTAAAGGTATAATGCTGAGCAATTTAAATAGTGGGGAATTTCATTTCCAAGATTGCCATCAAATTGAAAAATACTGCATAAGTGTTGAAATGTATTTTGCATCTGATAATTTTGCATTGAGATATAAGGCACCAAAATGCAAAATGGTTAAAATACTTAAGAATTATGTGTTCAGGCACTCTTTCTTTAAAGGGACATCCAATCGTAATGGCAAGTTGGTCTTAAAGAAAGCAGAAAATCAGAGAAGCAGATTGTTAAAAGTTTGAACGAAATCGGAGAAGCAATATAAAAGTTATAATCCCTATACAAATTTAAATTTCAAATTGGAATTCAATTCAGTTGGAATTGAAATTCAAAACCGGTAATGTCACTGTGATGTAGTGGTGGATAACTCTCCCATTTGTTCCAACACACAGAATGACTAAAATGTTAATTTTTCAATTGCTAAAATATGTATTTCAGTATTTCCCCAAGGGAAAAGGGGCTTATGAGAAAAAGGAAAATTGATGACGGTGTATTACAAGATCTAGAATTGACCGGGAATACCTCACAATCGACTGACCCGACTGCCAATTTAAGATTCACATAGATTTAGTGATTTCTCAAACACTGATAACTTTCTTATTTTTGGTCCAATTTCTTTCAAATTTTCATCAATATGTTTATTTTTGTTTTATTTTACACAAATCAACATATTGCAAAATATGGATTGCCCTTAGGTGTTGCTGATGTTTAAGAATACAGCTGTTAATTGACATCTTTATAAATCTTACAACATCTATCATAGGTTTCTTAAGGACATATCAGGTTTTTTTTCTAATATGGCCACAAAGATTAAAAAAAGAGGAAAGTGCAGTTTTATCACATAGTTGTTATGATTATAGTTTATTTTGGCATAATAACATTTATTTGCAGAAAGAGTATTTGTTGCTTCATCAGGATATTAATGTATATTGTTCATGAATAAGAAAAGAAACTTATCAATGTTAGACTGATATTTTCTGTTTATAGAAACTTCCAGCATATCAGTACTAAATTCCACACTTTTATTCCAAGTTATAAGCTTCCAGATATTGACAGATTTGACAGTACTGTACATTCAGTGTTTGATAAAGCTGTGAAGATATGAAAGCAAAATGTATTGAAGAAGCACTGTATAAAAAATTATTTCTGCTCCTTTGTTTTTTTTCCTATCCCATTCAGATAACATTCAACCAGTTGTCCAGTTTTGCCCACTAAACCAAAACATCACAACATCCACCAAGATGACAGAGGTCATGTGGGATGACCCCATCTTTCTTGCACCCCCTGGGATTGATGTCGTTGAGACCTGTAACTATGGTCACAACCCTGCCATGCTACCGTGGGGTCATCATGTGATCTTGTATCAGGCGAGTGACGGCCAGAATGGGCTCAAGGCTGAGTGTCGTATCAATATTGACATCACACGTTAGTACTTTGTCCAACACTAAACTGTATACCTTAGAATGTAATCCAAACTATTTTCCCTCATATATTACTGACCACATCTAAGATTTTAATGTATTTCATGACTGTATCAAGCTGATAGCCCTCCTACCGCTTGGATCTGACAAAATATTAAGTGGAATGATGTTTTTTATGTAAATCTATGTTCGCAATATCCATGATAAAATTCCAAAATAAATGTACATGGTAACGCTTGGGACACGTCTCATTACCTTTAATGGCAGATCATTATTACTATGATGAAAATCTGGTTGTCTTCTTGATCCTGTCAGGTCATGAATTATAGTAGTAACACAGCCTCAAAAAAAAAAAATTGTCAAAGTTCTTGGCCATCTTCCCACAAAAATTTCTGTTTATCTTTGCAATTTTTGTTCTCTGCTCCTACTACTACAACTACTATTAGTTTCTTCTACATTTTTTTAAAACACTTAAAAATATCATTTCAAAATCCCATTCTAGCTATTCCTTGTCACAACCTGCACATACCTTCTCATGGGGCACTGGCCTGTGACGATGGCTTTGCCTATGGGCACTATTGCACCATGGTCTGCAATGAGGGCTTTGATGTTCCCCGCTTGAGATCCGCGGAAGCACCCAAGAAGCTCTTCATCTGTGGCTCTTCTGGGGTGTGGTATCCTCATGCTAATGTCCCTGATTGCTCACGTGAGTTGCTATGCCTGGGCTTTTGACTTGTGTTAATGAGTAGACTCATGTTATTTATGATATCAAAATATCATTGAAATGAAATAGCTTTATAAAGGGGACTGATCACAGACGACAGACCAGTTAATCAACAGCCTGGTGACTTATCTTTTGGACCATAAAACCTCTACATCCTAATTTTAAGTGAAGAGAAGACATTAATTAATTATGCCATGATGTCCTAGTAATGCTCCTGTATTTTTTGTGCTGCAGAACGTCGAAGGCCAAGGAGGATGAACCTTCCGCTCAGCATGATGTACTTTGAGGGAAAGTGTGGTGCTGGTGAGAACCAGACGACACAAGCTATCTCAGAGAAGTTTGTCAGCATCATCAGCCAGACAGACTTTGCTGCGATCTGCACCAAGAACGAACTTTGCAAGGTCGACCATGTCAAGGTCACTTGTGGACCAGGGAACTATCGTAGAAAACGAGATGTCGTTTCAGAGATGTTAGGAGATGATTCTGGAGGAAGTGGTGTTGCCATGGTAAACATGGTAAGAATGTGGAGAACTTTAACTTTACACCCACCTCTATACTTAACATTAAACCTAAACCTAACCCGAAACCCAATCGGAACCCAAACCCTTATCCTTTGAAGAACTAATTAAGCATGGAGCAAATGTGGGATCAAGAACTTGAGATGCCACAAATTTTTTACAAATTACTTCATCATCTTTTCTGTAATGGCATATAAATAAGCAAAAGCCATATTTTCTGGATTAATGTTTCAATAGTTTCTTTGTGCTGTTAATATGTCATTAGGTTTGTGCTTGCCCACAATCTCCATTAAGAAGGAACTACATATATTCATAGCAATATGATTACAATAATTGCACGTCAAATTTAGGTAGCTTTTGGTACCCTCCCACTACTCTCTCTATTTGTCTCCTAAATATGCATAATATTTTATACCATAAGTCATGTATTGCTCACATACATTACAACCATATCCAGTATTACTTGTACTTCTAGAATGCACTGATTATTAAAGTGAACAATACAAATTATTATGCTAGATTGACTTCTTTCATCCCTATTTTCAAAACTACCCCTTTCCTTATTTTTTGTATTCTCATTTCATATTTCAAGGTGCTGAGTATGACATTAGGTGAAGATCTGGATGATAACAATCAAAACCAGGCAAAGATCATGTACAATCTTGCAAAACATGTCCATCGCCACACCAAAGATTCTCTACTTGGAGGCAGCGGTGGGATTACAGACAGACCAAATGAAGAGTACCAAGCTGATCCTATAATTGATGTCAGGAGTGGGATCAATGAAAAACAAACAGAAGATACTGCAGGCATAGACCTTAGTCTGTGGTTTGATGAACTCGTTTCTGAATGTGACGATGGCTATATTCCAGATCATGACCATCACACATGCAGTAAGTGTTTGGGGTGGAAAAATATGTGAATTTATTCTCCTGCAATTCTTGTTTTGATATGAAAATACTACTATTCTTATTATGAGTATGAAATCTCTAATTGTTTCCATTCTTAATTACATGAGAATTGTTAATTAGCTCACCTGCATCCATTTCTGTCTTCTTTCATACTCAATTTAAGAAAAACCCAATCCGTCTTTGAGTAGATATTTAGTATTTTTGCCATGCAATTTTATGTGTTATGTTGTGTCAACCTTAATTTTCTTAAAGTTGGAAGAAAAGAGAATGGTTCAGTAATTACTTTATCATTGGTGGTGAATAAAGTTGACCTTTCACAGAATGTATATGAATAGAGTCAATTGAGATCCAGAATTCATATCCTTTTACACCTAGTTCACACCCTTCTGACTCTCATTATATAACATACATGTACATCGAGGTGTTGTGGTCTAGTGGATATGTCACAGGACTGTGGATCACATGGTTCGCGGTTCAACTCCCGCTGCGGCACTAATGTCCTTTGGCAAGACATTAATCTACATTTGCCACTCGCCACCCAGGTGTTAAATGGGTACCCAGTAGGATGCGAATGTCACTGTGACTGGAATAGTATGTGTGCCTGTAAAATGGCATCCAGACTGGAATGGTCCCTTGTGGAGTGGAGAATGTGCACTGTAAGTGCAGAATCGTAATAAGATCCAATAACCGGGGTAATAATACACTGTAAAGCGTTTTGAGCAGTTACTAACTGGAAAGGCGCCATATAAATGCAGATTATTATTATTACTATTACATGTGGAAGTAGATGTAATAAACCCAACACTTTCTGCAAGATGTAGCATCATGACCTTCTTATTTCTACCTCTACCAGTTGCCTGTCCTATTGGCCACTACTTCCATCAGTCTGCCAGAGAATGTGTCGAATGTGAAAGGGGTTTTTATCAGGATGAGCAGGCTCAAAGTCATTGCAAACCATGTGTGGATGGCACCTCTACTAGGGAACGAGGAGCTAGGAATGCTGCCGACTGTGATGGTTTGTTGAGAATACTTTTACATTCATAAATGAAACAGTTTTGATCCTCAAAGTATTTCCTTCTCATTTAAGGAATTTTCTATTTTTATCTCCCTCTGTCTCTCTATCTTTTCTTTCTAAATCATGATCAAAGTTTGTATTACACTGTATTGTACTTTGAGTAGGTATTTAATTTGTCATATTCCTCTTTGCGTAGTGTTTCAGTACTTCTATTTATCCAAATCTGTATAATCATGTATAATGATCTCTTTCAATTTTTCTCTTCCCTGCATTTTTTCTATCACTGTTTACTTTGTCCTTTCTGTGCATGTCATCAATTGCCCTGCAATATAGATCATGATAAATACATATACATGTACCTTTTTTTATTCACTGAAATTTGAATAAAAGAAGAGGCAATTGAATGCAATATATTTCTCCTTCTTTCTTAACCTCTTGTGTACAGTCCAATGCATGCCTGGTTACTTCTCGTCATTTGGTTTTGTTCCGTGCATCCCATGTGAAGAAGGTCAATTCCTACAGCTGAGAGGTCACACCAATTGTTTTGATTGTCCTCCTGGATTGTCATCTCCACCTGGATCATCATCTCCAGAGGACTGTCAAGGTATTGTCTCATGAAATACGCGTAAAATTCGAAACTTTGGCTCAGAGATTCTAAAAAGTACAAAACAACAAATGAAAATGGGGCGTTCTATTGAAAGATAATGTAATTTAGAAATTGTTGCTTGTAGGGCTTTATCAAATTTTTCACTCATAGGATTTACTCAAGTCGATAAAGCCCTATTGGCGAGAAAAAAAATTGAAACTACTATTGCTCAATAAAATGTTGTGTTTTATTTGTTTTTGACTATTTATAGGATTTAGGAAAATGGGCTGCATTAGGAGTGGTGGCATTGTTGAGGGATTCATTTGAAAAAGCTGATCTAGTAATGATTATATTTATTTGTATTGGGATAAGGGAGGTTTTTTTCTTACATTCTAAGACAAATTAATGAACAATTCAACTACATTCATATGACAATGTCAAAATTGTATAGTGTGTCTTTCCTGTATTTTTGTATTTTTAAATAGATTTATAAATTGTGAACAATGCAGCCACTAGCCGCTCATCATGCATTGTATTAAACTACTAGTAAATAAATTATTAGATGAATAAGTGTTTAAAACGCATGTATGTTTCAGAGCCATGCCCACCTGGGATGTATTCATCGACTGGGCATCAGCCCTGTAGGCCATGTCCAGCAGGCACTTACCAGCCGCACAAACAGCAGAAAACTTGTAGAACCTGTCACAGAGGTGGAGACTTTACTGTAGAAGGCGCCCAATCAATTGAGGAATGCACACAACATCACAAAGTTGAGAAAAAATACTTGCAGGGACTATTGTAGCAGAGATGCAATCCTTGCTGCTGTAGGGGCCAAGTCAATAAAGGAATGTACATCAAAAAGTTGAGAAGATGGAGATTGTTTTGAACTTGAAGGGCCTGTGGCAGTGGTACATGTACATGTACAGTGTTTAGTGTCGAAGGGGCTGATCAGTCGAGGAATGCACATCACTAGCACTAAGTTGAAAAGATGGAGATCACTTTAACCTGTTGAATACTAAGCAAGATATATTTCCATTGGAGTCTATGGAAAATGCCTGTTATACTAAAATGAAATTGAATCCCATGGTTTAAACTTGAAAGGAGTGTTGAAGAGGGCATGGCCACTTGAGAAATTGCACATCATAACGTTAGGGAAGAATGGAGATTAAAGAATGAAGAAAAGTTTTTTTTTTTGTAAATATTAGAAGACATTTACTATCAAAATACATGTACATGACCATTTCTCATAATATGTACTTATTTGAAGTATTATGCATAATCTCAGTACATCTTCAAAGATTAAAAGTTTTAACGTCATTAGAATTGATAAAAAAAAATCATGAAAGAGGTTTGTTGATTTGCATCTTTCTCTTACATTTGTCATGTTAGATACATGATCCGGAAATCCCTTGTAAGTCATTATCGATTGCAGAAATTTGAACATGTCCAGTGCTTTTGCTATGTTCACTTTCTGTTAACTCTGTGTTTATGAGTTAACGCCCTTCTAGTTCTCGGCAGGCGATATACATGTACACTGTAGTAAACTAGTAATGTTACTTCATGTATGTGATAATAAAGATATGAATTGTGTGAGCTCCATGGTACATGAATACAATGTACAGTGAAACCTGTCTATAAAGACCACTCAAGGGAGACAAGAAAAGCGGTCTCTATGAGCAGGTGGTCTTTATGTACAGGTTCCTTTAATACACGTTTCAATGAGAAACACTCCTCAAGGGAAACAAAAATTATGGTCTTTATAGACAGGTGGTCGCTAAAGCAGGTTTCACTGTATATGTAGATACTGTGATACGTTGGTGAAAATTGTTTACTCTAATATGAGAGGTCATGGGATCGATCCTTGCTTGGTGCTAACATCCTTGGGCAAGATGTTATTATTCTGTACGTGCACACGATTATTTCTTTGGTTACTCTATGCCACACTCTCACTCAGTGAGAAACTGCATAACAAATAGTTCAATACTTGCAGTCAAAGGCCTGTTATTATTCTGTTTTTAATTTAATCAGACCCTCTTTAGAAATCGAGTTTTAACAAAGAAAGTTAGACTGAAGTGTTAAGGTTTCCTTAAATAACTTTTGACCAAGCGTTTTAGGCATATTCAAGGTCCTCTGAGTGATGCGACACAGATGTATACAGTGTGAGTCAATAAAATGAAGCCTTTCATGTTTCCTTTAATCTGACACCTTGATCAATGAAATCCAATCTTTCGTGCTTCATGTCAAATTTGCCTCTGCCCAAGTTTTGAATGAAATTGATGTTCAACTCCATTCCAGTTGAATGCACTCACTCGAGATAAAAGTAACTCCTGAACTGGGGCGTCGATACGTTTTTCGGATGGGGGGAGGAGACAGCCTAATAGTACCCTTTGTGATTTTTCTTAACGCCTCTTAATTACCAGCTCCTTCACGGTTATTGAAACAGGGAAAGTTAGCAAATTTGCGCACAGAGCACGCAGCAAAATTGAAGTCTAATCGTGTAATACAGGTTTCATTTCCTGAGTTTTACATCATTTTTCCTTATCTTATTTTATACCTCTGGATTTATTGGTGGGGCAAAACGATGTTTGCCTTCCCAGTATTTTCTTTCCCAGTATTTTCTTTAGGGGAGGGGGGGCAACTGCCCCCTGCCACCCCATAATTGACGCCCCTGCTTCTGAACACCATTCAGCCCAAACTTGGGCAAAGACAGTGTTGAGAAGCTTAAATAAAAAATGGCAAGTGCTCAGTCATCCATAATCACATTTGGGTAAGCAACCTATCAAAGTAAAGAAGACAATATCAACTATCATACCATTACCATACATTTCATCAATTTTGCTTGGTTTTTAGGATTTTGGCCCTTGAATATGGGTTTCCTTTTTATTGACTCACACTGTATAGGCCAAATAATATTATCAGATGAGCATATATAAGATAGAATATAAAAGATCTTTGTTTTTGTGTATAACGGTGGAGCCAGTTTGTTTAATGCACTCCATGGTAATGCTCAGACCTGTACATCCCCTTATAAGTTTTAAAAACTGTACAAACCTTTAAATCTTGATTCAATAGAATTATAACATTGCTATTCAAATACATGTATGTACATTTTATAATTTTGTATTAAAGGGAATCTTAAGTTCTGGGAAAGGTGAAATATAATTTTGTGAGCTTTCTCATTCCTTTTATGTCAGTTTGGAAGAACATCATAGAAGAAAAAAACCCTGAAAAGGATTGCCCTTCAAATGCTCTTATATCGAAATATGACTAGAAATGGCTGAAATGTTTGGGCCGAACTTTCATGCCATTTCTGTGTGTAGTCCCATATACCGATTTCTGTGTGCAGTACATGTGCTTTTTAGCAAGATTGGGTCCATTTCTAATCTATTTTGATGGTTCCAAGACAACACAGTATTAAACAATTCTTATGTAGACATGGTCAACCTTTCCCAATTCCTCTGAGACAGTTTCTTTCACAATATAATTGCATGACCAGAACTCTACTTTATTTTTAACATTGGCCTCGGAACCGGGGGCTGGGGGGCTGCAGCCCTCCCCCTTTACTTTTTTAAGTAGACATGTTTCACTTGGAAATAATGTTCGAAAATTGTCATTAATGAGCGACATCAAATCAGCCGCCCCCCAGACAAATGTGCTACCCACGCATGTCCACATACTTAAAAAATGGACCCTAAATGGCATATTGCATGAAGTCTAATTTGCACCCCTACACAGCGTTACAGAAAAACATACCCTAAATGGCGTCAACAGGGTCATCACGCCACCCAAAAATACCCTAAGTGGCATATAAATTGTTATGGTACCAAGTACAATACCTTAATGGCATTTAAAATAAAAAGGTGTTATTCATATCAACAAAATACTCGTGATCACGACACCACTGCTCCATTTATACCCTAGATGTCGATGACCGAATTTGTTATTTAGTACTCTAAATGCAGTTGAAGCTGAAAAACACCCCCTTTTTAAGGAAAACGTCAACAAGGCTGAAACAAAGGCTGAAATCAAACCCTTTTTGACGCTTTTTGTGGACGTAGTTTCGTAGCACCACGTAACGTGAGTGACCCCCCCCCCCCCCCCCACTTTCTAAAATGTTCCAAGGCCCCACATTAATTCACTCTCCATTCTCTTCTTTATTTGTTGGTAACCAAGTGTTACATATTTTGTATTTTTTGTAGAATGATTAATGTTATACTGCCTGGGCCTTTGGAAAGCATTACTGAACAGTCCAACCAGAAGGATAGAATAAAGAAGACAAAATAAATAAATATATTGATATGAACTCAAAACAAAGAGAAGGAAATCCCCCTAAAATAGAGTCCTGTCTCCGCTAAGAATTTGAAAATATGCCTACGTTTATTTAAGAAAGCAAAATAACTTTTTTGTGTAGAGTATGTCCACATCTACAGTAGATTTCAACACTTTTTTTTTTATCTCGTCGTTGTTATACTCTACTCAAAATCTTGGTATGTATTAGAACCTACAGTTGGTTTTCCCGCCGAATAGTACAATTGGACATCGGAAGGACGCGATGACGTCACCCGTGAAATGATGCAAGACGAGGAATTGCTGCTCGTGTCGGGAGCGACTAAGGCCGCCTTTCTGCCCCTCAATCGTAATGGACTAATGAGATGGGACGCGAGAAGCATCAAACGCTGCCGTACCTCCGGCATGCGAACGCAGAAGAGAAGGAAGATGGCGACTCCCTGCAAGGAGGTAAAGATCACGAAAAGGACGTTGAAAAAGAATCGCGCGCTGCCGATGGCCATGAATCCAAACACCCAGGTCAGACCGAGTAGTGTGCCGATAGCTATGGCATTCTGAAGGCGCCGAAGTATTTCGGCTCGTTGTCTTGCAGCGTTTGATTCTGCCATCGCAAACGACGCCATTTTCCGTCCGCAGGTCAATCGGTAGATGACTATGGTGTAGACCACTGTGTTGATAGTGAGGATAATGGCGATGGGAAGCAACTGAGCAAAGTAGAATGACGGCCCCAGATTCATAAAGCAACTGCAGGGATAATATGTCAAGAATGTAGATACAGTGTAACATGTAGGCCTATACAAAAACCGCTCAAAGGAGACAGGAAATTTGACGACCTTTATGTGTATGTGATCTTTATGTACAGGTTACTTCAGAAGTTCAGTTAAGGTTTCAAGAAGAAAGACTGTTCAAGGGAAATTAAAAATGTGGTCTTATAGATAGGTGGTGTTACTATACAGGTGGACGCTACGACAGGTTTCACTAAAAGAGAATATAACGGGTTCATGTCCATGGTATAACCAGTCGTGCTATATACCATAGAGTTACAGTTCACTGGTTTAGGGGATTAAAAATCTTTATTAAATTGGAACTCTCTGAAAGTAGATTCTTTCTGATATTTTCTTTAACCGCGTATTTCAATTTTCTTGCCGAGCTACTTTCATTATAAATGATGTTACTAACATGAACAGCAGAACAGGATACCTTTTTCTAATTTCAAAAAGGTATCCTGTTCTGCTGTTCATGTTAGTAACCTTAGTGGATGTGCGCCTATATATAGCCCTATTTCACTATCGGTGAATAATTCCTTTGTTCCACTATCTAAAGTGTACTGTGGCCCAAACTAGTATTAGAACGAAATTGCCGATACCTCTTATTGTAATGATTAGAAGGCAAAAAAGATTAAACCCCTATTTAATGAGATGGGATGATACCATCTGAAACATGCTCCAAGTTACTTCCAAATTATTTGCTCCCACATCCAAATGTAATTACGTAACAATAACAAACCGACATAGCATTTAAAAGTGCAAGATTACGTTGAATTACAATACTTGTAGAGATCAAAACTGAATCATTATGTCTTGTTTAACTTACTATTCAGAGTTTTCATAGGCTTTCCAATTGATGGCGACCGTTGTAGTAACGACTACAAGTGGAACTCCTAATAAAAGTCAAAATAAAAATTTTGCAACCTCAAAGTGTGAATGTAGATACAGTTACAATGGTTACAATGTTCATAGAATGTGTCTTCATACATGCATAATGCCTGAAATCCCCCAAATTTGGATACCCAGTAAATGTTATGTTTTGGTGTGTGCAGAACTTAAAACTGTTTACCTTTAAAGTGAGAGCAATAAGTTCAAATTCCTTTAGTAAACTGCTTCATTTTACTTCTCAAAGCCATTACAAATTGCCAATGGGAAAAAAAGAAAGCAAGAAGAAAGTAAAAGATATAAAGGGATCACGGGAATGGCAACGTGATATGAAGATGATAAGACCCCTTGCACCCCTCTTCTTACTCCACGTAATATTTTGAATGCCTCCCGCCCCATACAGTTTCCCCCTCAAAGGCTATGGATGAAACCATGCTTTACCAATACTTATACATTTGTGCAATGGCACTGGCTAGGTTAACAGGGTGAAAGTTGTGTATAAAGGGAAACTAGGCAGGTGGCTATTATGCACAAGTACATGCTTAATTTTTTTTAAAAGCTGTTAAATGGGGGAAAACGTCCTTAAAGGCATATGGTCTTTGTAGACAAGTGTTGTATACAGAAGGTCGCTAGAGTAGGTTTGACAGGATTTCAACCCTTACCCCATCCAACGAGACAAGCTTTCAGGAGCATGTTTGGCATGTAACGGTTCATGACCCGGACAAACATGAGATACATGTTGAAAGCCTCTACGCCCATCCATGTAACAGCTGCCAGACTGAAATAATGCAACAAGATGGCTACTATTGTGCAGTCTAGTCCCCAGGAAGTTTTGTCCACACCAACAACCAAAACAATGTAGAGACCAAGCAGAGCGGAGCCGAGATTGATAATTATTTGCTGGGGAAGCTTCCGACGTAAACTCCTGTGTTGAAGGAAACAAATTGGACTAAATAGAAACGTATTTCATTGATAGGAATGAAATGAGAACCAAATTTGTTTCAAGATTTTGTAAACTCGTGAAATTTTGAAGAAATTAGAATGGATTTTGTAGAAATATCTTTCCTTGATAAGGATGAAAAGAGATCAAAATTTGTTTCAACATTTACAAAACTCATATGATAGTCCTATGTAAAAAATCTATCATATGATAAGCATATTACCAGTATAGCAAAAAAATCTCTTCATTAATTAAACCGGTCCGTAGAATTAATTTGGGGTTTTATGAAATACGGAAAACTATTTCTTCTTGTAAATGAAATGTGATATGCCTACCTTATGCCAACGAGAAATCCAATAGTCAGTACTAAGCAGAGAATAGAAGTGATACATCCAAAAAAACTGATTGTGTCCAGGATCGGATAACGGAATCCTCCTTTGATATCCTCAAGGTGAATGTAAAGATAAAGTAATATTAAGTTTTTTACCTCTTTTCAAATGAATGATTGTTTTTTTTTTATAAATGGATGCCTGTTGCTGTATTCAAATGTGTCATGTTCATAAACAAGTTTCTTAATTTCTTAATAAAAGTATTTTGGGATACCGATGAGATAACAGCACTTTAGATACAAACCATTACTACAGCGACACTTGTTAGATGGTTACACCGACACGAGACCAGGCCTTTGGAAGAAAGGTCACCAGTTTGACAACCCTCTGGTGACCACACCCCTTCAGATATATTTGTAGGCTTTTCCCAGTAGACACACGTAGGAATAACCTCGTCAACCCCGTTCTTTGCTCCTTCTGATATCAGGCTCTAATACAGAATAACACAATGAATGAAAACAAAAAATAAAATAATTAGGGTGATGATAATAATGATGATTGTCGTGGTGTCAGTATTTGTGAAATCATCCAAAATGATGGGCCGATGTAAGATATAAAAGACAGGAAAGCATAAACATAAAAAGAATAGGAAATAATGATGATTGTCGATGATTGCAAAATTGATAAAAAGAAATTAAAGGGGAAGTCCAGTTCAAAAATAACTTGGTTTTGACAGAAGCAGAAAAATCAGACCATTGGCGGATCCAGGGAGGGGCGGGCACTTCCGGCCCGTACCCCCCCCCCCCTTTCGGAAGAGAAGTATGCATTTTCACCATAGACGATCCGCCATTTTCTCGATTGTGCCCCCCCCCCCCCTTTTTAGAATGAAGACCTTTTTTTTTTTTTGCTTGTCAGGGAATTATTGAGGGAAACTGGACCCCCATAACCCCCTATTGAGGGAATTTTGAAGGTTTGGCGACAATTTTTTTTTTTCGCCAAACCTTAACGGGCCGGAAGTGTCCCCCCCCCCCCAACCCTGGATCCGCCAATGGTCTGATTTTTCTGCTTCTGTCAAAACCAAGTAATTTGTGGACTGGCCTTCCCCTTTAAAGTTTAATATCAACATCGTTTTCAACACTTTTCTATAATTTGAAAAAGAAGAAAGCACAGACGGTGAAGGGATCTTTAAAAAAGCAAAATGGAAAAGTTTCCGAGATACAGGTGTAATATAAATACTAGTAAAAAGCATTGCCACGACTGGCAAATTTGTGTACGATTTTCGTCTATTTTAAACCTTCTTTCATGCCTTAAAATGATAGAATCAATATCGTCACCGAATTCAATAAGAGTCAAAGTACACCACCTTCATTTGATAGGCTTTTAAATTGTCCACAAATTCATTCTTTGTAATGTGTTCAATGTTACATCCATACTCGAGTTTTTAACAACTGCCAAAGCCTCAAGTTCTTGGAAGAAACTACATTGATTACCGTATCAACTGTAAAATTGAAGACCACGGGATCGGACAGATTCTTAACCTTGGCTTCCTCTAAAGTAATAGATAAAACTGGGGAGACTAAGATGGATCTCACTTGCTGGGTCGATGAATTTGACTGAAACAACTTGAGTGAATCTAAAACAAAAACACTGACTGCTACTGGGTCATTCCCATCTGTAATTTGAGAAAAAACAATCAAGATGGTCAGACATTGGGCTTCCAGTTACTGGCAGAAGCGTACAAGAAACACAAGTCCGTCAGTAAAAAAAAACTAAAATAGTAACCGCTTTATGTACTTGCAGGTACGTATTCAAATAGCAAGGATATGCTTAAGTGTAATTTGAATATTAAATAGGCCTACAGATGACTGAAATAAGACTAAAAAGGTGATACAATTTCACAATAAAATCCCACTCCTGCCACCGGTACTAGTCGAATACAATATTATGGTCTTTTGACGATGACTGGAGAGCTTCTGATGCTGTCAGGGCACTATTCAAGTATAATAAGGAAGGTAAGGTCACAATGGCATATTGATTCAAATCAGTTTCCGTGACTCATTTACATGATAATCTTGCTGTCACTTTGTACTTTCAGGAGTGAGCTTAGAAGATTAGAGAAATAGGATTATTCTGTTTAATAGTTCTATTTTGGCTAACATAAAACAAAATGCATAATGATAACAAAGTCACCTGGTAAATAATCAAGAACCGCTTCTGGAAAGAACACCGATGGCACATCGTCCTCCATCTCTGGAGTTTCCTCGTTTGACGAAAAGTTAATGACGTCATCATCCGCACGGAGACTCGGCGTACCAATATTAGCGGTAAGGGGGAAGGCCGTCCTGCCTACTTTGACGGCCGCTGCTACCACGTTCTCGCCGCGGAAAGTGAAGTTGGAGCACGTATTGGAATGTATGCGGGTAAGGAAGATGTCGACGGATGAGAGGACGTCCAAAGCTGCGTGGTAATTACTCTCCTCTTCGAAAGTGTCCACGTGGATATCCAGAGTCGTGTCTACAAGCGTGAACACTTCCTTGAAAGCCTGAAGAAAGAAATATTAATAGACGTTTCGTACAAGTCTTCTTTTGACGTAAGACTGCGTCAGAGACTATCGTGGTCTTTGACGTGCCATGTGAGATTGAATGCAAAATGTAGATTATGTGAAAGGAGAAAACACATCTTATCCATATTCTAGTGACAGACCTTGTCGGGAATTGAATGGGTGTTGGGCGAATCAGTGCCACCTCTTATTGAGGAGAAACATGCTCCTCGGAAAAATATCACCTCCCATCCCCATCCGTGCTGACATTCCTTCATCAGCCCCTGTTGGGGTAATTGATCAAAAAGATATCCAAATATAATACATTACCTTCGGAGATGGAGTAGATTTCTCTATTGCAGTGGACAGAACGGATGCAACCGAATCGAGTTGGATGTCGTTTGCATCTGCGATGAGATTAGCTAGCTGAGACAGAGTTGCGGAATCCTGTTGTACAAAATAGGCAGTGGCATTGTGATATGCATGTTATTAGGTGCGAATATGTGATAGAGACATAATTGAGATGTAAAAACCTTGCCAAATGCCGGATCCATATACATGTACTTCATGCTATTTCCACAACTAAAAATCAGAGAATTCGAAACGAATTTCAAAGTGTGTATTCGACTGGAAGTTTTCGTTAGAATGATAACAATAATGATGATGATAATAATACTCTCACAATAATAATGATATTATAGAAGTAATAATTATCATAATAATGATCGTAATAAGGTCTTATCTACACAGGGTAGCGTCAGTATCAATAGTGCTCTTCCTGAGGGCCAGGATTGCAAAAGTCTCTGCTTTATAGACCTTGGTCATGAGGGGAAAATTATGTGGGTAAAACATTTTGTTCATGAATGTAAGCACTAAGCACGGATCGAACCCCCTATCTCTCATATGAGAGTCAAGAGCTTTCACCACAGAGTTTTTTTTTATACCACAGTGCATCCACCAGTTTCAGTTTTATAATAATTTTCCATTGTCTTGTTAACGACTTGCCACTACACTGCCATCATAATGGGCCTCACCGAGTCGAAGGTTTCGTTTGTCAGACATTGTGGATATATTGGGTCATGCCACAAGGCTCCTGCTTCATTGTCAAGGCTGCACAGACGGGTAACATGGTGGGTATGATCTGCAGGAACATCTTGAAAAAGATTTGATTAATTTGATTTAATCTCATATTAACTTGAAATTAATTTGGTATTCATGAATGAATGAAATGAAAGGCATGAATTTATCTTTACGGTATCACATTTATAAAAGCACATAAATTATGACCATACAGTATTATCTTGAAATATTACCTACAGATAATTAATAAAACGTAAATGTAACTCATCTATTCTTAAAAAGAGGTAAAATCATGAAAAAAAAATATGTGTGTTATTGGTGCATCTTGTTGGCAGGGCAAAATCAATGATCGGTTTCCTTCATCTTGGAAAGTGAAAAGGTCAGTGTAAGTAGTTATTATCTTTGTTGGAATACTCCCCAGGGAGTGGAGAATGTGCATACATTGTGTGCTGGCAAGCCGGAATCCGATGACCGGGGTAATAATATATCTATAAAAGCGCTTAGAGACATCGCCGATGTATTAGGCGGAATATTATTATTGTATCCACCGAACTAGTGTTCGGGGATACTATGGATTTGGCATCGTCGCGCCGCGTCTTGTGAGCGCTCTACTGGCTGCAGTTTTTGTCGGATCACCTTCAAATTTCACATGGAGGTGCATTATGGTAAGTTGAAGAAGCCTATTGTTTTTGGTGTGGGCGGGAGTCATGGTTGCCATGGTAACCATATTTTTTAAAGAAATGGTAAATATTTTCTTGTGAGGGCTCTACCGGCTGCAGTTCTTGTCGGATCACCTTTAAATTTCGCATGGAGGTGCATTATGGGAAGTTGAAGAAGCCTATTGCTTTCGGTGTGGGCGGGAGTCATGGTTGCCATGGTAACCATATTTTTTAAAGAAATGGTAAATATTTTCTTGTGAGCGCTCTACCGGCTGCAGTTTTTGTCGGATCACCTTTAAATTTCGCATGGAGGTGCATTATGGGAAGTTGAAGAAGCCTATTGTTTTTGGTGTGGGCGGGAGTCATGGTTGCCATAGTAACCATATTTTTTTAAAGAAATGGTAAAGATTTTCTTGTGAGCGCTCTACCGGCTGCAGTTCTTGTCGGATCACCTTCAAATTTCGCATGGAGGTGCATTATGGTAAGATGAAGACGCCTATTGTTTTTGGTGTGGGCGGAGTCGACATTGTTGCCATGGTAACCATATTTTTTAAAGAAATGGTAAAGATTTTCTTGTGAGCGCTCTACCGGCTGCAGTTCTTGTCGGATCACCTTCAAATTTCGCATGGAGGTGCATTATGGTAAGATGAAGACGCCTATTGTTTTTGGTGTGGGCGGAGTCGACATTGTTGCCATGGTAACCATATTTTTTAAAGAAATGGTAAAGACTTTCTTGTGAGCGCTCTACCGGCTGCAGTTCTTGTCGGATCATCTTCATATTTTGCATGGAGGTGCATTATGGTAAGATGAAGACGCCTATTGTTTTTGGTGTGGGTGGAGTCATCGTTGCCATGGTAACCATATTTTAAAAAGAAATAGTACTTTCTTGTGAACGCTCTACCGGCTGCAGTTTTTGTCGGATCACCTTCAATTTCAAAACAATTTAAAAAATGACAAAAGTACAAAAAGGTCATATTTGTCAGCAGTGATACCCGAGGTCCAAATTGCCACTTTATCCATTTCAGTCACAACATTGATTCAAATGGGGGATGGGTGACGGGTTCGGGGGATACATGTACTCGGACTGGTCCCCCTCCGAGTGCTCAAGTTATTATTATCTTTCATCATGAAAGGAGAATAATTATGTGAATTGAAAGTTTGGAAACAGTGTCACCCATCCACACGAGACCGCCTTATAACGTCCTATTCGAAGAACGGAATAAAAAACACCTATCTTGTAAAAGTTTTATCAAAATTTGGCTTGCGTTCTAAATGTTCTTCGACAAAACTGAACAACAACTACATCTTGGGATATATGAAATGCATAAGCTCTTATATAATTAAAGCAAACTTTACTGATTGTCAAAAATAACTAAGCTGTTTTTATGAACTCTAGATACCTAATTATCGCTTCATTTAGAAAAAAATGTGGATGCGAAAATGCACGGTGTTTATTGCTTTTATATTATCATTCATTTATTTAACTGCTGAGAGGTTTGAGAGTTTGCATAGGGCAGCTATAGGTGGAGCAACGGCTCAGTCTCATTAGAGTGACATGGTAATTGGGGATCAATAATTATTCATTATTTTATTTTGCAAATCAGACATGCATGTAGGATTACAAAGAACAACAAATGATACAATACAGGAAGGTTGAAAATAATACAATTATTTGCCAAAGGGTTATACTAGGGCATCGGCAATGTTCAAACCGGGAACCTCCCGGATATGAAGTCACTGATATACCATTCAGACTTTAATGATCAATAATAATAATTAAAACAAAAACTCACCAACGCCAACCTTTGTTGAGCAGACGATAAAACTGTTGGCGCACTTTCCTACCTCTGTTTGGTTGAATATCACAGTGTGGCCATTTGGGAGAATCACTGCGTCTGCCTCACAATGTAAACCTGCAGACGATGAATATACATGTATTTAAATTAAAATTATCAGAATTCTAATCGCTGCTTAGAAATCGACGTGAATCTGAAACACCCAATGCACCCCCTCTCGATTGAATGTGAACGAAAATAATCAATACAACCTGAAACGGGTATACAGATCGCAGAACTGTCCAGATCCATTACCCCCACCCAAACGTTATTGAAGCTTCTGCTCCCTCCATCCCCCTCTCCCCGGTTTATCGATTTCTGAATACACCACTTCCCCCACTTCTTAGCAAGTCACAATTTTATAAATCTACTGGCATTTGCATCACCATGTTTATCATGTTTATCAAAGGATATATTTTCTTGGCATATTCAAAATTCCGTCAGAATAGTGTGTGTGTGTGTGTGTTTGTGTATTCCATTGTATCGTGTATTAGGGAGACACCGGTAACCGGTAACCGGTAACCGGTATCTGAATAATGAAAAAACCGGTAATAGAGAATTTTGCTATCTTCGACTGTTTATTCTGATTCTTTTAAACATACATATATATGGGGAACACATAACAAAGATAAAGACATGTTTCATATTATATATATATATATATATATATATATATATATATGTATACACACGCACACACACACACACGTTTACATGGCTTTACTTCCGAGGACAACTATTGTTCCTCTATTGTTACTCGTCCTCGGACAGTCGACGGAATAAGGCATAAATTCATTGTTCGACGTTCGAGGACTATTGTCCGGCTTCCGAGGACCATTGTTGTCATGATTTTTTTTTTGTTCTCTGTCCGAAAATGTCCTCGGACATAATGCTAAACAAACGCACACACACACACACACACACACACACACACACACACACCCACGTTTACATGGCTTTACTTCCGAGGACAACTATTGTTCCTCTATTGTTACTCGTCCTCGGACAGTCGACGGAATAAGGCATAAATTCATTGTTCGACGTTCGAGGACTATTGTCCGGCTTCCGAGGGCCATTGCTGTCATGATTTTGTTTTTGTTCTCTGTCCGAAAATGTCCTCGGACATAATGCTAAACAAACGCACACACACACACATACACGATTAATCAATCTACATTTTTAATCACATTTTTAATCTCCGTCGCAGAACTTTTTATATGCTTCAAGAGTAAGGATAGCAATGATTCAATTCATTATTGTTGCACATTATACAACAAACAAGACAGGATGGTGTTAAGAATGGAAGTGTAGGAAATTGTTGTAGGATATGTCATACAATCGTGGTCTATATCTACAACATGTAGGGCTGCAATTTATTATCCCCATCCCTTCCCAACTATGACAGGAGAATGTGACAACCCCTCAAAGACGCCCTTTGTTTTGTTTTGTTTGTTCTTTAGTTAAGGGCAATTTTTGTGTTTTTCCTGTACAGCCATACGACTCTTTTCTGTCAAAGTCTGGTCCACGTGCTATACGTAGTGAATTAGGGAACTAATGGTTATAATTGTGTAGTGGAAGCCTTTAACAGAATGACAAATAAGCTAGTGTAAGGGGTCAAATCATATAGTAAAATAACCCCTAGACAGGCTCTTTGCCTAGAATCTACTAAAGAAGCCCCCCCCCCCCCCCCCCCCCCTGGTTCGGCGTGCCACTCTACAAATCAACAAATAATATGCAGGGCCCTCAGGGAGAACAGTATTTAGTACTGATGAGGCTTAACTGCGGATTAGAGGAATTTCTGTGCTTAAAAACTCGTACATACGGGGAAACGGAAATTAGGGGGGAAATCTCGTTTCTCCCTTAGGTTTTGGATAGCACAATTGATATGATCCCAGCTGTTTACGAGTCCATCAACGCCCTCAACTCTTTTATGTCTAACGCCCTCAACTCTTTTATGTCTAACGGTACGTAAATATTGGACTGAACCATAATCTCTTCATGATAGGGGTGCTAAATCCTGGGGATAATTTTACATCGTTATATCATTGTGTAAAAGTGGACTCTAAGGGGAAAAGGCAAATCAAGCAAATTTTAATTAACTTGGAATAACATCTCTATTATCTCTTCACTAACATATCTGAGGGTTTTTTTCTTCTATCTGGAGATAGTAGACTTTCATCGGTGGATTTATAAAGTTTTTGGAAATGTAAATTGACCAGTTTTAAAATATTTCCCCCTTTAACCCATTATAACCTATAAGGGGAATAATGACATATTTCCCCCTTTAAAGGCACAATTTAACAATGCTCTAATTTTTAAAAAATGTGAGCAGTTGATAATTTATTCATGTCATCTTGTGCGTTATGGCTTAAAACCCTCACAGTGCAAAAATCACAGGGTGATAAAACTGTATATATTAGGTGTAATAAAAGGATTAATTGCCTCTGGCAAAGTCCATTGCTTACTGTGCTAGTTAAAAGCGTGTCCCACATGCTTTTATCTTTTCACAGAGATTACTCAAACATGAATGGATTTCGTCCTGAATTGTTACATCCTGGGGTGTTTCTGACCCAATGCAAACATGCCTAGATGCATTAATCATTGCAACTTGAGAATTATTTTAATCCTCCCACCACAATGTTAAACAGTGCCTTTACCCCATTATAACCTTAAGGGGAAATATTGTGGATTCTCCATAAGCTGCAGTTGTGCTTAAACAAACATAAAGGGGAAGCCAAAAATAGTTATATTGGTCAGTTCATCTTTTAAGTTAGATTTCAAGTCATAGGCCTTTAGTTTACTTGCACATGATATCAATTAATCGAAAAATGAAGTTATTGGGTTTTCTGTTTGACCACCATGTGACCACCATGAATTTTCCCCTTAAGTTACAGTTTTGGACGATTCCCCTTAATCCGCAGATAGTGTAATAATAATAATAATAATAATTTATTATTATAATAATTTATTATTATTATTATTATTCAGTGCTTTGTATGAGATCATGGTCGAGGCTAGGTCGATAGTAGTGCATAAGAGAGTGATACGAGATTATATACTCAGGGGCGCCGATAGAGGGGGTGTCACACTCCCCTTCCTCATAGAGTCTGGCCAACTCGGCTCCAGTTGGGTAACAACATGGTGCATATTCCTTTTGTTGCAAGCTTACATAACAAAGGAATATACGCCATGTTGCTACCCAACTGAAACCGAGTTGGCCAGACTCTCTCTATATACAATTATATTATTATATAGCACATGTATATTAATTATACTGCAGGGTAATACCAATGTCAGAAAATGGTCCCTTTTCGGTCTATTTTCACCCTTTGTAGGTGTCCCTTTTCCCCAAAAGTGCCCTTTTTTGCTGGTGCCCCCCCCCCCCCAGTTTGAAAGATGCTCTGCCGCCCTGATATATGATGACCCCTTTTTCGGCTTGTCAAAGAATTATTTAAGATTTATCCCCCCCCCCCCCCCCGCGTTTAATAATCCTGGATTCGCCACCGGTTCTATGATAATAACCGTTGCATTTCCTTGAAATTGTAACTTACAGTATAGCCCCATCTTGCACATGTTTTTCGACTTTTTATAAATCTTCATTAACACTCTAGAATCATTGGCTCGCATCTGACAAAAATAAACAATGTCTCTTGTGATAGCAATAAAGAGCACCCAAATAAGAGCAATGATGTGACACTAAATTAATGTCGATAATGATGAATTAGTCTCTTAACAAAGGGTATCTAAACAAAAGCAGAGCCATCGAAACTACATAAACGATATTCACAAATCTGCACCAGAACTCTCTGTAGTTTGGTATGCAGATGATACAAATATAATGTACTCTGACACAAATGTTAACTCCCAATGCAATATAGCCAATAGAAAGTTAGTATGCGAATGGCTGCCAGCCAATCGGATATCTGTCAACTCCAAGAAATGCAATTTTATTATATTTAGCGAAAAAGACAAAATTCCTGGTATAGATGAAATAAATATAAGTGAAGAATACAGAAATTGCAAGAGTTGAAAAGACAATATTTCTAGGCGTTTGTATCGATAGTCGGTTGTCTTTACAACCTCATATCCATGAAGGAAGTAGAAAATGAAATTGTCAAAAATATAGGTATTATACATAGACTTCATTTTCTGTTTCCTCAGAATGTTCTTTGAAGTTTGTATTGCTCTTTAGTTCTCCCAAATTTATCGTATTACACTCTTTTGGGGGCAATACCTATGCGTGTAATATAAGTAAGCTAAAGTACATTACAAACTAGAGCACTCGGAGGGGGGGGGGGGGGGGAGGGGGGGACCAGTTACATGTATCCCCGAACCCGTCACCCATCCCCCATTTGAATGTTGTGACTGACATGGATAAAGTGGCAATTTGGGACCTCGGTATCACTGCTGACAAATTTACCATAATGCACCTCCATGCGAAATTTGAAGGTGATCTGACAAAAACTGCAGCCGGTAGAGCGCTCACAAGAAAGTATTTACCATTTCTTTAAAAAATATGGTTACCATGGCAACCATGACTCCACCCACACCAAACACAATAGGCGTCTTCATCTTACCATAATGCACCTCCATGCGAAATATGAAGATGATCCGACAATAACTGCAGCCTGTAGAGCGCTAACAAGAAAATCTTTACTATTTCTTTAAAAAATACGGTTACCATGGCAACCATGACTCCACCCACACCAAAAAAAATAGGCGTCTTCATTTTACCATAATGCACCTACATGCGAAATTTGAAGGTGATCCGACAAAAACGGCAGCCAGTAGAGCGCTCACAAGAAAATCTCTGCGGCGGACGCGGCACGACGATGCCAAATCCATAGTATCCCCGAACACTAGAGAACTGTCTACGATGTACCATCTGGAACTCACAACAACCCCTTATTTCATGACATGATACTCTTAGAATTTGAAGATATTGTCAGTTACCAAAAGTACGTTTTTATGTATCAGTGCATTTACAAATATATCCCCGAACAGCTGTGTAATCTGTTTCATTTTAATTGTAATTTTCATAATTATTCAACGAGATCTGTGAGAGACATCCATATTCCTAGACATAGAACAGTTGCGTTTCAACAAAATATTCGTTTTTCTGGTCCCAAACTCTTGAACAAGTTAAATGACTCTATTAAAACAATTCATACTCTTCACTCCATACATTCACTCGTACTATAAAATAATATATACTTCGTACAATACAGTCAGTTGCACATAACTGCAGATTTCTTGTTTTATCTTTTAGATTTGTTGTGTATGTTATAATTGTTGTATAATATATATGTAAATATGTATTGTAATGGCGACCCCACCACAAGCCATGTGCTTCCTGTGACCCTCGCCTCTTTTTTGTGAATGTACATTTCATTTTAGATGTTTTCTGTATAGGTTTCCATGGTGAGTGAGAATTCACAATTGAAGGTTTTCGGTAACACCATGTGGGAGCTTCTGTGAAAAGGCTGTTGATATGTTCTTTCGTGAAAAATAACCCACTTATGGGGCGTTTATAGGAATTTAGGAGAAGTGAAAGGAAAGGAAAGGAAAGAGATGGAAATGGAATGAAATTAAATTTAAACACTTACACAAGACTTTTCACAGAGGCTCCCACATGGTGTTACCGAAAACCTTCAATTGTGAACATTTCATTTTGTATTTATTTGATTATGAGAAGGAAATGAATGCATTTGAATCTGAATCTGAATCTCAAAGGTAGAAATTCCAAGAGCAAATGCTTGGCAATCACATTATATCAAATAACAATGACTATTACAATACACCTTTTTCCTTTTTTATTTTTGCTTTACAGCTGCAAAATACATCTGTTACCAGACATTCTGTTTTTAGATTTATATTTTGTTTTTGGTTGGCTCTTAAAGGGTAAAATAATATCCTGAGACTACGAACACCACCGCTTGAATCCTGTCCAGATACATAAACTTCCTTCAATGATCATCATATCTAATATAACCACAGCTTCCGCAGATGATACAAATTTTGAGGTTTCTATCCCTTTATCTCAACTGATACATGAATTAAAACAACAATTACAAAAACAGTGGCAGTTGAACTATCCGTGGAAATGTCTCACCAGTGATCTTTTTCCCCTCCAAAAAACAAACAAACTACCAAAGCCTCCGCTCACTGGCAGTTGTCATAATATTTCATGCTATATCTTGATTTAAATTTCATTCCAAATATCAAATCGTAGAGTAGTAATGGTAATAATAGATTTATCAATTTATTTAATATTTACTTTATACCAAAGTACTGGCGAGCTTCTATGATAAAGCGCTCAAACATTAACGATTTCTTTAATGAATTAATTAACCAGAGTCGAGGATGACAAATGTAGCAGATTAATTTCTTGCGTAAGCACTTTTAGCTTTATTCTATCTAAAGAATATTGATTTACATATGATTTAAGACGTAGGCCTACATGATCTTTTTAAAAAGTAGGGCTCATTTTGAACGATACATTTAATTGGTCCTCAAGACCAATTAAAGAGGATTAACTGTGAGTTTATGGGTATAATTGTGAACAACTAAATGCTACTTTGTATATTGCATGTCTCCCCTGTGTCTCAGATATGTTCAAATAAATTCAAATAAATACTAGATTATAAAATCATGACGGGGATAACAACATTCCCCTTGACCCAATGTTGGCAATGTACTCACCGCTCACGGTAAAGGTTACAACGCATTGTGCTGTGTTTCCGGAGTTGTCTCGGGCGGTATATGTGACAGTGTGGTTTCCTTCTGAGAAACGCGATCCGGGCAGACTGTCTGATGTTTCCCTTTAAATGAAGCAAAATACAATGTGCTTGTCACAACAAGAATATTGAAAAGCGGAATTCGAATTTGTCCTCCAAGCCTAAACATTCCTAATCGTTATTCCGACTGATCTTGATGGACGTTACATTTCCCTGGTTATATGCCATGGATAAAGTGTAATGTTTGTGCTTTTCTTCGGGGGGGGGGGGGGCGAGGTTACTAGTAATTAACTGTGGACCTCGTTAAACCGTCAACAAAACTTAAACATGGCCCCAGGAAACAAAACGATTAAAGCAAAAACCCCTGAACATTTTTTTAAAAAGGATCTCAAGCATTCACCCGAGTACATACTTCACCTGGCCTGGGTAGAAAGTGACATGGACGTTATAATTAGTGCTGTAGCAGTGATGTGAACCCCGTACAACATGGTCCAAACACCGACTATACTTACACCGTAACCGAAGAATCTGTATCATCCGTGGCATTCGGTGTCGACCAAGTCACGAATGTCGTTGTCGTTGAAGTATAATAAATACCGATGTCATTCGGGCAATAAGTAAATATAGGCGCGATGGTGTCTCTTGGTACTGGACAGAAAACAATGACAAGGATTTTTAAGGCTTAATTATTGTTCATTTAGATTTCGTTGAAATATGGCAGGTGCCAAAACGGTTATTCAGGCAATTTATATATATTTATTAGACACTGTGGTGTCTTCTGCCGCTGGATGGAAAACAGTTTTTCATGATTCAAGTAGCCATTTTGATTTGGTTTTATAGAAATGTCTAACGTACAAACATTTTTATCAGTCAGGCGATTGTTACTATACCTCCGCGGAATGACGTTTGTATCAAAATGAATGTGAATAATTATTTTTTAAAAAGAGGTTAATAATAGGCCTACACAAAATCATTTCATTTCATTTGCCAAGTCAAATTAATGAATGCTTAAATGTCACCATATATTAAAATGAATTAAAACTTGTTCATAGTGTATGTCACAATGTTGGAAATATAAGCTCTTCCATTGTGTAAATACCTCCATGATTATGGGACTTGTAAAGTATTGTGATGCATAGTAGCGTTTAAGGAATTAGAGATTATTATTTTGCTGTTAGTATTTGGTTTTGTCTACATATCATGATTCTGTTCAATACATAAAAACTGCGTGCGAGAGAGTCATGTGTTAAATAAAAAAATTAAAATACATTGTATCAAAATATAGAATATCAAAATATAACAATAAAGGGTTAACAAATTGATTAAGTATGGCTGGAAACAAGTTTTGGACTTGTTATCACGTCTTAAATACAGACTATAACTAAGGGCATTTAACAAAAATCACTAAAACACCACAAAAAGTAAATAGTTGAGATTCGTTTCCCTTCCTCATTTCCATCCCCTTCCCCAAATAGAATAAAGTATTATCATGTATGATCCAAAATCGCTACCCCACCCCTTTTAAGCCATACATCATAACCATTACCACAATTTAAAAAGAGGTGTTGACAAGAACATAATCAGGTTAAAAGCTAAAGCTTAGACATTTGAATTATTTCTTTAAAGATTCAAGTGACTGGTTCTTGAAGGATTGTAATATTTTAATCACCAATCTATTCACGGTAACCTACATACCTGGAGCAACTTGCGGTGGCGGAGGCGGGGGTGGGCTGCGCCTTCGTCTTCTCCACGCATCTTATTTTTCGGCGACACATAAAACAAGACGAGAAGCTGTCATAAATTTTAGCAAAATGCTATATGCTTTGCTTTAATGCTTACTATTTTCCGGTCGATTATAACGTTACATTACGTTATGCAAAGCGGTGGAGTAGCTTGGTGCAGCCATTGATGGGGATACTATATAGCACCATTGGGGGAGGGCACCTGTCTTAATCGGTGGATGAAATTTGAAAGAACATGGCTAACATGACTGCTGGGTCATGTGGGAAGGGAGTGTGGAATAGGGTCAATAATATTGTCTTCCCATTTCCTTTCTCGTCTCTTTTTGTATCTCTCCTTTTCCTACATTTTCTACATTTTATGTCGAAGTGAGTGTGAAACTAAGCATTTTTTTATTTGAGGAAGTAGTTTAGATGACTCAAATTACCAGTGTGCTGCAGGATTTGAAGCTAATTAGTATAGCGTAAAAATTCTGTATTCTCGATCATATTTACTTGAAGTTTGAATGAAGTGTGAAAGAAGCCTATTGCACCTAGTCAGGAAGAAATAAAACCTCAGATACAGGAAAGTACTAACATGGACAATACAGAAAATAGGAAATCACATGATCACATGGTCATGTGGCAAGTTTATTGTTCGAAAATGAATAATTGCAACATTCATTAAAAAATAACCTTTGAAAATCGTGACCAGAGTCTTTTAAAATAGACCCGAAACAGTTACAAAATTATTATTATTAACCGACATCTAAATTGCTTCAAGATGTCATTGGTAGGATGTTCTTATTTCAGGCTACTCGTCGGGTTATACAGATCAACAATTGACGAAATTTTTTATCATAATGATATGTTCTTCCATATCGCACATTAAAAATGTTAGAAAATCTGCACTACGGTATATTTTGAAGACAAATTAAGCATTTTCCATTTCCCTATATCCCTTAGGAGATCATTTTACAGGACATTGTCTTCCGAATGCATTGATGGAGTGGCTTATGTTTACTCAGTTGGGGTCAAAGTATGGCCTGAAAAACACTGGCGTATCTAGGGATTATGGCGCGCGGAGTAAAAAATGAAATTGCGCACCTAAAAAAAAAAAAAAAAAAAAAAAATCAATTGGAACTGTACAAGCGATGGACAGAAGCGACCGAGCGGTACATATTTTGCATCTTTAACCCTGCTAAAATTCGCAAGGGAGCACTGCATGGAGAGATTTTCCGTTCACTTCTTCCTCAAATGGGGCGTAAAAAATAACGAAAACCCGAAAGAAATATATAGCAAACGAATTTAGCAAGGCACCGGAAAGTTAATTTTTTTTTGCCATTTCATGTATTTTTCCCGATATTTTGGGGAATATTTCAAAATAGGGTGAAACTTATACAATAGACTGATAGAGAGCAAAGCAACGAGAACTATATGATTTCTTCAAATTTGAACCCTTTAAAAACGCTATTTATAAACTATATCCTAAATTATGAGATCTTGAAACAATATTATGTGCGATGGAGCAAAGCGACAGAGCGTTAGAAAATGTTTGCATCTAAACCGTCAAAAAATGAATTTCTGATGCATGTACTATATACCCTGCGGACAGAGGCGCATAATCTATAAGGGTCATAATTTTCTTCCTTTTCTCCCCTTAAATTCTTTTCCCATCTTTGGGCTATTTGCGTTCCCTTTTATTGCTGCCTGGGGCACGTGCCCCTTGCACCATACACGCCGCTGCCTAAAAAAAACTTTGCACGGAAACAGATGCTCGTCGTGCATTCTCAGAACAAAGTAACATGTAACAAATAAATTAATCTAATTGCTACATGCTACATCATTATTAACAATTAAGGTTCCACAATGAAATTTACAGTGTAAGCCTGTAAGTTGTTAATTAGAGATCTTGAAAAAGAAATGGATTTATGCACCGAAACAGATACCAGTCGCGCATTTTCAGGACAAAGTAACACGTGACAAATAAAATTAATCTAATTGCTGATATGTTACATCATTATTAACAATTAAGGTTCCACAATGAAATTTACAGTGTAAGCCTGTAAGTTGTTAATTAGAGATCTTGAAAAAGAAATGGATTTATGCACCGAAACAGATACCAGTCGCGCATTTTCAGAACAAAGTAACACGTGACAAATAAAATTAATCTAATTGCTGACATGTTACACCATTATTAATAATTATTAAAGTTCCACAATGAGATCTTGAACAAAATGAATTTATGCACCGAAACAGCTTCTAGTCGCGCATTTTCAGAACAAAGTAACACGTAACAAATAAATTAATATAATTGCTGACATGCTACATCATTATTAACAATGATGTTTCCACAATAAAATTTACAGTGTAAGCCAGTAAGTTGTTAATTAGAGTTCTTGAAAAAATGGATTTATGCACCGAAACAGATACCAGTCGCGCATTTTCAGAACAAAATAACACGTGACAAATAAAATTAATCTGATTGCTGACATGTTACATCATTATTAATAATTATTAAACTTCCACAATGAGTTCTTGCACAAAATGAATTTATGCACCGAAACAGCTTCTAGTCGCGCATTTTTTTCAGAATAAAGTAACAGGTGCCCAACAAAATCAAGCTGGTTGCTGATATGTTACATCATTCTTAACAATTAAAGTTTTACAATGAGATCCTGAGCAAAATTAATTCATGCACTGAAACAGAAAAGACTGATCTATTGATTTTTGAGTCACACATCTATTATCAGGATGTTTAGGGACATGAATAAACTAATAATATTTCGAGCGTTTCAGTTAAAAAAAATAGTCATTAATTTTTTTGCAGAGACACCAAAGCTTGTTATGCTTTGTCGTAACTCATCATATTTAACAAAATGGTTTTAATCGATTTCGGCAGTCGATGTGTTAACTTTTACATCACGATACTGCCGATTTGGAAGTGAAATGGAAATAAACATGTGCACTGAATTACATTATAATAGCATCAGATAAGCTTTGAAATAATGACATGGTATATATGACTTTTATAAACACTAACTAATATCACCGATATTGACAAAAGAATCGGTTATAAGGCTAACAACTCCATTACTTTGATCGAAAATGGTGACCAGGAAGGGCCATGTCTAAACCTTCAAAAGATATTTTAAGTTTTATAGAGTTCATTATTCATCATCACGTCAGGTAGTCCTAGCCTACTCATATGGCGTTCCAATATTAAACCTGGCTTTAGCTAGGCTACCATGCATGGTATTCTTTCAAGGAATTTCTACTACCAGGTAGCAATTTACCGCACCTGGGTCGAGAGTGGCAAAAGTAAGTAAATGTCTTGCATAATGGGAATTGGTGCAGAACTAACTAGCCAGGGATTCGAACCTTGAACCTCCTGATTGACGGTGCAGTAACCACTACACTACGACACCTTCACTGGTTAAGAAATGTTGGAGAGGGAATGGTGGTTGGGCAATATTTGATAATAAACCATATAAATCGCATGTATATCATGATTTTTAGGTGATGACGCAAACCTTACGAAAATAAGTTTTAAAAGTTTCCTGTTTTGTAATCCAACACATTTGATAATAAACCATATAAATCGCATGTATATCATGATTTTTATAGGTGATGACGCAAAACTTAAAAAACAAAATTGTTCCTGCTTTGTAATCCAACAGTTATTTTATTTAGCTCACAAATGATTCTCAGGTGAATATGAATCGTTTTAAACACGTAATTTATTTCCTTACCCGTATTTCCGATTATGACACATAAACACAGCAAGAAGAAAAAGAAACGTTTGAAGAACGTTCTTTCCAGCGACATCTTGTAAACTAGAAATAAAAAAATGTAATCGTCGTGCTGATTAAATGTAAGTTGAATCAAAGTATAATTTTTTTTTCTAACAATAAGACCTCCTAATAGTGGTAATAATCAGATTTACACAACACATTTTACATACTTGGTATAAAAACTTATTAGATACAGTTTTATGTAAAGAGGTATCGTACTGCATGTTTTCAGGTCATTTTGTACGTATTTAATGTATTTTGTGCGTTGTAAATTAAATATAAAAGTAAATTTACTCCTGGTATGGATATTTGAACGATTATATTGATAGTAACATGGAAGGAATTGCTTAACAGACGACACAATCATGACTTGTATAACTATTTCATACAAGTTTACACTCTTTACATACAGCTCGCTAAGAAATGTTGCCAAACATTAAAATTCATTAGTAAACGAAGAAGCTTGAGTGGGGAGGAATTTTTTAATTTGTAAACAAATCTTTCGGCATATTACTCCCAGTGTTAAAGATCGTATGCTCGATCTGTAATGAAAAACACAAGTCAGAAAAAATTGGAACCAGCGGGATTCGAACCTGTCATCTACTGCTTGCCGGGCAGCGACTTAACCACCAGGCTATTCTGGTTCACGGCCAAGTCACGACGAACTAGAATCAAATACCCAAGATCCTCTTCTTTCTGACTCATTAATATTCAAACGGTCCGCCGTAGACAATGGTTAGTAAACGAAGAAGCTTGACTGGGGAGGAATTTTTAATTTGTAAACAAATCTTTCGGCATATTACTCCCAGTGTTAATTCATGTTTTTGCAATTCATGTTTTTTTTAATGTTAAACTTATGTTAACTCTGCTTTACACAAAATTTCATCATGCTTTCATCATGTTTTTTTAATGTTAAACTTATGTTAACTCTGCTTTACACAAAATTTCATCATGCTTAATCATTTGTAGATCATTCAATGATAACAGGGGACTGGGAGCCGGGGTGCGGGGTGCTTGTCAGAGATTTTTGGACTGAAAGAGATACTAAAATGCTGAGGATATATATATATATATATATAATTTGTTGCTTGTCAGAGTTTTTTGGACATAAAAAGAGACACTAAAATGCTAAGGACCCTTTTTTTTTGGGGGGGGGGGGGGGGGGGGCTCACAGCACCCCCAGTAACAAAATCGTTCCCAGGCGCCTGAATGATAATGCTCCACACACAGGAATAAATTTTGAAGTATTCGTCACACTATTGCCTACACGAGATTAATGATTTTATTATGTACGTCCCTACAATCTCCTCCCTTTCTTACCTTCAAATTAAAGAAACGAGCTCAGTCTGTAGGTTATTAACAGCATACCAGTCTTGGTTTGCTGGAAGTAATTATGCGAGTATCATATCCCTCGAAGAAAAACTACTGGCTAATATTATCATCCGATCTCCATGTGATGTGAATTGTTAAAGCAAAAAACAATTACAAGTGTTAGTTGTTTGTGCGGGCGCGCTTCGCTAGTGAAGTGACGAAATGTTATCTTCTGAGACCTGGAAGGGCGTCAACGGTTTGTTGAAATATGAGTTAATGCCCTTTTACTTCTCGGCAGGCAATGAAGTGATGTTACTATACTATTAATACATGGTTGGGAGTGCGTTGGTGCGATCTGGCAACTCAAAGGTGTACTATACGCACGAGGCGCAAGCCGAGTGTGTTTGACACCACGATAAAAACCTGCATGTTGCCAGATCGCATTATAAAACGGATTCAATAATGTAGCCATCCTGATTGGTCAAATAACACGACGTGACCGTGCAAAAAAAAGTGATAACGCACGGCAAAAAGGCTCTAAAGCACGGCTGAGCTGCGCGTGCGTACGCGTACCTATGGTGCGTGCAAACTTAAAATGCAATGAAATCGCGTAGTTTGTCATTTTAGCGCAGTGATTACATGCGCGCACTGAAACGCGCATGACTTTTGTTGGCTGCGCTGAACGCTTCTGTGATGTCATCCAGGAAAGCAAATGACAGCCTCCATGACTGTGCGACTCTTGACGCTTCTATGGGGTTCGTAACCATCTTTATAGACTTCATAATCATAACTGCCGACTCATTTTATAAAACTATTAATTGCTTTCCTGGATGACATCGCAAGCGCAGCCAACTAAAGTCATGGGCGTACGCGCAGCGCAGCCGTGCGTTAATATCTTTTTGCCGTGCGTTATCACATTTTTGCACGGTCACGTGGTGTTTATTTGACCAATCAGAATGGCTACATTCTTGAACCCGTTTTATAATATGTGATCATAAATATATGAATTGTGGGAGCTAGCACCATAGTATAGGTGGGAGCAATGGTATAATGGCGAAGCCCTTGACTGTAATAGGAGTCCTGGGGAGCGTTTCATCAAGTGTCTTGTCAGTGATTTTTATGACAAATTTGCTCTCACCCAATCAGATGCAAGGATTTCAGTAGCTTATAACAGTTGTCGGTAAAAATCACTGACAAAACGCTTGATGAAACGCTCCCCTGGGATCGGGTCTTGCTCTGTGCTGTACCCACATTTGCCTCTCGACCCAGGTGTATTACATGGGTACCTGGCAATGTCTGTGTGATAATAATTGCAGGGTCCTCAGAAAGAACAGTATATGAATATTAGGGGAGATCCAGGTGAGTTGAGCCACAAGGAGAGTTGATCCACCTCCTAGAACTACCACTTGCAGTCAAGAAAGAAGGTTCAATGGCCCTCTGTTGGTAGTATGTCACATATCTTTTTTTTCAGTTAAGGCAAAAAAAGTTGCATAACAGTTCTACAGCCATGGAAAATATTATTAGAGCAACAATGGTTACTGATAGTGCTACTTCTGTGGTAAGAAGGAAATAGGGCCTAATATATCATAAAAGCAAGGCATAATTGCTGGAATTTGGTATTCATTCAATGAAATACAAAGGCAAATTATTTTTATAAGTTTGTATGCATATTATAGTACCCTTATTGCAGAAGCTTGGCCTAATAATTTTTTTCCAGGGCTGTATATACACGAGGTGAAAGAAGAAATCTAAACTGCTCAAAAAAGTGGATTTCAGAGTTATTAGAGGTTCGACCCTTTCTATCATTTACATAGGAACAGTTACTTTTGTTGCACTGTGGGCAACATGTAGCCTATGAGTTGTAGATTTATTAAGGAAGTTTTGACTGAATTTGATACATTTAATTGCTTTGAAGGGAGTCAAAATCACATGTCAAAAAGGCCGACCTGGGGTGAGATGAGCCACTAATCATTAGAAGACTAGATCCATGGCTCACCTCTCCTGGGCTGTGGTACACATTTAATGCCATTGTGTGACATTACTACTTAAACACATTTCTATATTCAAGCGACTACAGAAACTGTGCATCTCTTTTGTCGTACTATAGGCTCTCAAATGGAAATCTCATGAAATAGGAGTTAATGGAGATAATGATACATTTGAATAACATAATCTTAGGCCTGTGTAGGCTACATGAAACACAATGTCATATCAACCCACAGGCACGAGATGTGCAATCAAGGACACCAATTTAAAATACGTAATTTGTTTAGCTCGATATTGTACATCCCATAGGATCATAACATCTACCTCTACATAGAAAACAGTAGCAAACAATCTACCAACTTTTATTTCAATTATTTTCGTTTTGGATTCCATGTGTTGCGAATACCTTGCATCTAATAGAAATATTGTTAGTTAATCAGTTCAATCTGGACCTCCCACTGTTTAAGCTATTAAAAACATCAGAACATTTTGACAGGAATTTGATAGCGTCACATTTGAAGGAATAACATGTTGCCACAGGCGTATCCAGGATTTTTCAATAGGTTGTGAGCACGCGAAGAGTGCGAAATTGGTGATGTGCTCCCCATTGAGTGGGTGCAGGGAGGGAAAGCTCTGACGTTTAAGCAAATTTAAGAGAAAGATAATTGGCTCATAGAAAACAATTTTTTAGGCGGAAAGTTATAGTTCGACGCCCAGACTGCTTTTCAGTTATTTGGGACGGCTTGTAGCGCCTTTTTAGACCTTTTTCTCTCACTTCCCCTGCTTTTTCGCTCTCGCTTTTTAAAAAAAAAGTGGTTGAATAGGGGGGGGGGGGCACGGCCCCGTGCCCCCCCCGCCTAATATAATATATAAATAATAATGTGTTGTTTTAATCACTGTTTTAGTGACTATTGATGTATTGCTAAATCTTTATGTAGTAGAATCATATATGTCGAGTCATAATAAATGGACATGTGGTTCTAAGTTAGACCTCATAAAAATGGTTTTATTTATTCAATGTATAAATCTAAGGGTTCCATCTTATGTGTGCATTGTGGTGAAAGTTTTGATTTTTTCATGTTGAGTAATTAAAAAATGACACTGGATATCGCTAATAAAAAAATACATGAGTAATTATAACTCACGGGATTGATTGCGCGGATGAATATATGTGCTGTAATTATTCATTTATTACAAATGCCCCAGCTCCAGCTATCCATCTTTAAAGTAGAACACTGATGATTTTAAATATTGGCTTAATACTTATTATTGCATAGATGGCATAAATTAAACAAGGTTATCCAAATTTAAAGCTTGGAAACATTTCAATTAATGATTATTATCAATTATAAAACGGTAAAATACAGCCCCCGATATAGCAGCTGAAAAGCTCCTTGAACGCTGCTGAGATGTGTGACGACACAAGAGGGGCGAGTCCTGTCTAAGCAGACGATGTCCCATAACATTATACACATTTTTCAGTGCCTGTTTTGTCATCTCCTCTTCACTTATTTCTCTTACTTGACTAGCGTCAGTCTTAATGTTAGTCTGTTGCCTCACTCTTAACTTCGTGTATGGTATTATTTTGATGAAAAATGCAGCGTTAAAAAAATAAAGGAATCAGTCACTTGTAAACAAAATAAGACGCCATTGTATTTTCAGCTGCTTGCACCGCGGCATGTTCGGCGTTTCAAGAGGGAACGAATACCATCCAGCTATTATTCGCAGGGCTTTTCAATTTGAAAATGGGGTTTATTTCATTGATCATTGACCCTTCTCCTGTGTATTTACAATCAAACGGTTTTAGTTATCAGAATCAGTTCACTTTCCCTTTTAGAATGGTGTGAAATAAGGTCATGTTTAAATGTACCAAACTCTTTATAATTTGATAAATAATTGCATTGCAATTACGTTCATTCATTATAGGACGTCGTCTGCTTAAAGGGAAATTAACCTCAGCGTATGAATTAGCTTATTTTGAATGGTGTAGTATATGCCTCTTATTTGATACATGCAATTTCATGTAAAAACACAGGATATAGATATAAATCACTATTTTCCAGCCAAGTTATCGTCTGCTAGCAATAATAAGGGGGCTGCCATTACTTTATGTGTACACGAACATATTTTTCATCCCAAGTAAAATTTCCTTCATCGTTAACTTGTAATTGATTTTTAGAGGACAAATATATATTAGATAAAGTCACATATTCTGAAATGTAAGTTTAGTTTTATATATTTTTTAAAAGGTCTTAATTTGTTCATAAAAAATATACTTCATAAAAAATATACGTCAAGGACGGAGAATTGACGTCAAGGACGGAGACAATCGTAACAATACCAAAACAAAGCGAGGAATCTGCTTTACAGGATGGCTATTAGAACTCATGGGTCGTCAATTATCTAGGCCCATGGCCAATAACAATCGTAATACAATCAGAACAAAGCGACGTATCTGTTGTAAAGGTAGGCTATTATCAATGCATATGGTACCTAATGATCCGTGTCATGCACAAAATGGCAGCCTCCATGGAAAGACGTAGCAGACAATAGGTGCATCTAGAATATCACGTGGGGTTACTTGTCCTTTAAGCAGGATCGATCCCTCGTATGACGACATCAAAACATCGCTATATTTCTGGCGAATCCTCGGATATTCCACATGCTGAGAAGAGCTTTTATTTATGTTGTTTTTATAATCATCATATACGCAGTTGACATAAAACTTATACGATTGCCATCTGTAAGCTTCCCAATTTCTAGTGATACATTAATTGCCATATTTGTGATTTTCTTGAGTGTTCTACTTTAAGTCAGCATAGAACAATGTATCAAAGATGCGTCTACAATATGGAAAACGGATCCATTTGCCGTCTGAAATAATTTATAATTTACCGTTAGTAAATGTCATTGTATTTCCATTTACAAAATCAGGCATAATTATGGCGATTATACCAGAACTTTATACTAGGCAATGCAGGCCAATCCACAAGCGAAACATGTCTTTCCCTACTCCCATTTACAAGGTGGCACAACTCTCCCAAGGGTGGCTCAACTCTCGCTATGGGTATATGCTCAAACCACCTCACCCTGCAGGAGACTTGTGCCACTTGATATTTTTTAAAACGGATTACTACTTTGAAATGCAATCACCTTGAATATCATAACCCACATTGTATTATAACATAGGAGCTAAACTTCAAATGAGAAGGAGTTCTCCAACCCACAATGCAGGTTTGGGGGAAATATGGCCCATTATGAAATAGGTGGCTCAACTCTCCTGGATCTCCCCTAATGAGGCTACCCTGGGTGAACAAGATTATTATTATACAGTTGACTTTGCGTCCAATCTGTTGGGACCACAAAAAATAGCTCGACTTATGCAAAATTCGACTTGGGAAATGTAAATAGCACATGTTTTGCATAGTTTGGTCAAAAAATTGATTTGACTTAGGTAAAGTTTGCAACTCTGAGTTATGCAAGGTTAACTGCATTATCATATATTGTAATGTATTCAGATATTGCTGTTGTTCATGAAAAATTATTTTTTTGCTTTTGCCATGCCTCGTGAACCACAGTTGAAAAATTCATATACAGGTAAGACAATGATGTATTAGATTTAATAGAGCAAATTAAATGCATGTTAATGATACCTTATGTCTCTTAATTCCAAAGTCTGTGAAAATGTTAGTTATAGTGTTTGGGACCAAGGTTGAAGTTAGAATTAAGCATAAGTCGTTCATGTGCATTTGAAACTGGTGACCCGGCATTTGCTCAGGGCGTTATTTCGACAAAGATAAGGCTTGGGTTGCGATTGGGTTTTAGGTCTGCTTATGGGTTAATATTAGGTACAGTGTTTGTGTGTGATTGCACCAATGTTTTGTTTGTACAAATCGATATTTGAAACTCTTAGAGGCCTACACTGTGAATTTTAGTTAATCCATTTTGCTGGTCAAATGAAAAAATAATCTGTGAAAAACACCTATATACCTGCTAACGTTCTCATATGTATATTTCTAATCTCATTTGCACTTCATCTTGTAATGGCAGACTGATCTAGGTCAATAAGTCAAAAGAAAAAATATTTTTTATACGTTTTAATTAAATTAAATTTCTTTTATTTGTGATAGAAAAAGAAAAGTCCATATTCCACAATATACAAATATTTATAAAAATTATTAAAATATTCTGTACACTTTGTTTTATATGTAAGAAAGGTGCCTTATACACATCTTGCACACACATTTATGTTTGTATATACATACATGTACAATTGAATCACATATTGCATACAATGTACTTTTACAATCCGTAAAATTGAATCTGAGAACTGTTAGAGGCAGTTGAATCAGGCAATTGAATCTAAATATTTTCAGTCATACTGTAAAAATTTTTGTTTGTACTGTACTGAGCATTACCTCATGAATACATTATTTATCACATTCATTAATATATGCTTACTTTGGATCATTTGGACGGATATATACAAAAAGACATTCTTCAAGTTCAGAATTCTACAAGGTGCTGTTAATCTCATTCGATTTTGAAAGAAATTGCATACCGTACATGTCAGCTGTATCAATCACAATCTTAAACCTGGGGCCGGACCTGACTAACACTTGTGCTATTTACCGGTCCATTTGACCATACTTTTTCTTGTTTTTACCATGATCTACTTAGATAACATTTTCTGTAAATATTGTAAATATCATGTATTGTATCTGTTATTGGTAAATAAATACAAAATTTTATCATATCTCATATCAGATATAGAAATTTTAAACAAATAACGTCTTCCTGCTTAGCTTGGGGTTCTTAAATACATGTATTCATTGAGTACTACAAAGTGAGATTTCAGTGTACAGTTTGTCTTCTAGTTAGATTAAATGCCACATTGGCTTCAGACTATGACAATCGCACAACTGTGTCACTGGAAAATCAGACTGCATACCGAGACCGAAGTGTTGAAAAACAGTTTTCCTCAAAAATATCATCACAAGGCACAGAACAATATACCGCAAGGCAAAAAGCAGTATAGTGACGAATGTACATCAAAATAAGAAAACAAATGATTATATTACCCTGTTTGATGTGAATATACATGTATAAGACTTTAGAAGATAATGATTTATTTGAAAAAGATCTGATAAAGGATAGGAAAATTGTGAAGTTCTGAAGTTGTGATCAACCTTACACAAATTGGCAACTTTATGATTTGTCCTGTGAACAGCTCTCCATTTGTTTTGTACAAAAATTTGAATAAATTATCACTGCTGTGCATTAGATTGAAGAATATATCATTGGAAACATTTTACAACCCCCCTGTGAAGTAGATCGATTCTTTCACCAACAATGAACAAGAAGGATAATATTTGATCATTGTTATTCTTATCTCTTATAAACTTACGCCGTTCGTTATTATTACAATGGTACAATAGACCTGTTTACTAATGTATTTCAATTTATGCATGTTTCTCTCCAGAATCCTTAGTTACCAACTATTTAGTGCATCTGCTATGCAAAATGGCATCTCTACGGATGGAATCCAGTTTGCATACATTAGTTGTTGCAATGTCGGGCAAGCATCTGGCAAACTTTTGAGTCGTCAACAGCAACTTTTGTTCAAGAAGTATGCATAAAATTAGTAAACAGGTCTATTGACCATGAAATGACCCGTACTTGTTCATGCAAGCGCATCTGTTTTGGTGACGTGACACGTGACGTGACGCGCTACTTGTTTAACAAGCAAAATCATCCTGGTGTGCGCATCATGGTGCGTACATAATGACAGCCTATAAAGGTCCTTTGTACTCGGTAGAAATGACCTTTATCTGCACATTCGCAAAGTGTAATCATGAAATGGCTTGTTGGAAACCATTTTAGAATGCGGCTGGGCATTGAATAATGACTAGTAAATATATTTGAATGCTGGCCTGCTGATATTTAGCTAAATATTACAATAATGTATTAAATATTAATATAATAATACTAACCCTTCCTCTACAATACCACACATGATACAGGTAGAGGTGTATGAGCACAACATCAACAGTCCAAGGTTATCCACACCTTAAACATTGTTGATTTTTCTTTTTAAAATCTTTCTGATCATTTAGGACCTCTTACTAGTAAATTACTCTGTTTACCTGTTTCCAAAAAAAAATAAAAAATTGCACAATAAGGGTGATTTACGATGACAATGTACATGTACATGTATGTCGGTCTCCACATGGATGGACCTTGGTCTCTACAGACCAATTTACAGTGCAGGCCTAAGACCTAAGACTACAGCACCACTGACAGGCTGATTTTTGTAGCTTTGGACCAATCTTCAAGGCTCTTCATGTCATTTCGGAATTACACCATCTAAAACAGATGAATCCTATTCAGGGAATCAATGTCAGTCCCAAGCCACTTTGGCATTTTTGGACTTTGCTGAAGCCACGTTGCCCTCTTCTATTTTGACCTTCCGTCCATTGCCCTGGGTGACGACCTTAGGAGTGCGGACCTGACGGGAGCGGACCGGTGCCGAGGTGGATCGTGGGATGGGTTTGCCCGACGTTGAGGTAGCTGCAGTCGTTGGGCGGCTGTTGAAACCCATGGTGGTATTTGGACGGCTCTGTCTGCTAGAACCTGAAATTTATAAGCACAAAGAGAAGTAATGAGAAACAGTAAATTTTGAGAAACTTTGAGAAAGAAGAACAGATACCAGAAATAAAGGGCATATGTTCTGACAAGGTTTGTCCTAAAATCGTCTTCTAATGTTAATGAAGCTGTTTTTTATTATCATATTTCCCAACACTCGTTTTCAGAAAAGTCACAGAACATAGAACCATATGAATGGGGAGAATAGACCACTATGCAACATCGGCACTATTTTAATTGGATTCTTCACCTCTAATTTAATCACACAATCGGCAGCCACCAATTTTGATATTGAAATTCATTTCATTTTAAAGTCAGCAGCTAATCAGTACTTCTTTGTAACATCTGCATTTTATAAAATAATGTATTGTACATAACCATATATTTCCACCTTCTTTTTATGATTATTGTATGCACTTGACATTATTACCAATGTACAGCCACAAAGGTGCACTTGTGTAAAACAATTATTGTAGTAATTACTAGTGATATTGTAAAAACAAAAATCATTACCTCTTGGTCTTGGTGGGGGCACAGCAGAAGGTCCTCCATGCTTCTCCAAACTAACCATAAAAATATCGAAATCATTTCTGAGGTCTATTGTTAAAAAGCAATTCAAAATTCTTAAGACATTGTAGAAAAGGTATATGGAAAACTATGTTTACTCTTTCTTCAGTGATCTAAATCTCACTTTCAATACATATCAAAATTAATTCAGTCATTCTTTGATTTTTAATATCAAATTAAGAAATACACATCTGAAAAGTCAACATTTTACTGTTTACTTCTGCTTTGGTAGTAGTCATTCATAGACACAACTTGCGCTTATCATCACACATCACTAGGTACAACATTTTCATCATTCCTGAGCTCCGGTCGCTCCTGACTCCTGAACTCCTCGGGTAATGATATGACATTTGCTTAGGTGAAAACTGATTGTCAGAACAATCTCTCTCGATACGCTATGGTCTGCAGCAGGTCAGTAGCCTTACAAAATGTGGAGCACTATAAACTTCATCATACCTGAGAGCTGGTAATCCTACAATCTCCTGTCTCCTGAACTCTTCGGTGAAGTCCTCCGAGATCTTGCCATCCTTATCCAGGTTTGCCATCAGCTTCTGGAAGAGTCCCGGAGTGTTCCTGGTGGCTATTAGCAGCAGCCGGGTTGCTGTCCGGTTAAAGGTCAGGTAGCCGAGGGCAACAGCCGCAGAGCTGCGCACCTCCACGTTGTTTGAGTGGAGATGGTTGATGAGGATGTCAACGGCACCTGACGTGATCATCGCATCAGGGATCCCGGCTCTGGTGTGGGCAAGACTGGCTAAGAGACTCCCTGGAGCAGGAGAGAATGGGATCAATACTTCCAAAATAAATGCCAGAGTTGCCAATATGCATTCTATTGATTAAAATTACATTACAGATTACTTCAATAATTAATAAGTTTCTCATACTTTATTGGATTCTTCTGAAACTTTTACTGATCTTTTTCTCTCATTTTTCTCCTTTTATTAAAACCAACTTTATATCAGGATGGCCTTCCTCTTGAAGATGAATTGTAACATAGATTATGAAAAAGAAAAACTGGATACTGTATTAAAAAGAAAATGTAACAAAATTTTGTGGAAATGACATATTCTTACCTGCTAGAATGACTGTGTTTTGGTTTTCAGACTTGAGTAGTCCCACCAATCTAGTCACACCCTCTGCTGATAAGGAAACTTGATCCCTGTCTACGATGACACGGGCCAGAACCACAATCTGAAAATATAAATTCAATTTCACTTCAATATAACTTAAAATATATATATATATATATATATATATATTTAAAATGAGAACAGAAGAAGAATGTAGATTTGTGTATCAAGATTTTTTTTAATTCAGGGCAAATCAAAATTGGTGAATGAAATTTGTAAAAAGTAAATTTGCACTTTTTTCTAATCCTTATAAGGGTGGCTAAAAATGGATATCACTATAACTTTCAGTCATATGTATCATGTAATACTGTAAAATTAACTTACAAGTAAATGCTCTGATCCTCTCCACATTAACAAAAAACAAACAAAAAATTTCTCAATGTGAAAATTCAATCAACTCACAACCATCCACAAACTCCAAAGTTATTTCATGATTCATTGAGTTCACTTCACCTCGAGTCAGCTTTGACCTTTGAACTTTTACCCGACTGACCTGGAAAGCAGCATGAGCTTGATGGGTCTCGTCCTCCGACTCCAGGAACCGTTGGAAGTTGGACATCCTGATGCCTCCCGCTTCCCGGATGTTGTACTGCTGGCTGGTGTTGTTGAAGGCAAAGGTTGACAGCGCTGTCCCAGCTTTAAGGCGCACGCTCTGGATGAAAACAAAAATGAAAGATTCTACATCAACGACAAGACACAAAGGCATTGTGCATTATCCTAGTTAATGGCTAAATTCCCATCTCCAGCAAACTGCAATTCATTCCTTGTTATCATTATCATTATTGACTATTTGGCATCACCTGTGCCTAGGAGGGGGAAAGTGAACTAAGTCACTATATACCTACGATCTCTCCTCCCATTACTGCTGATCTGGATGTGCATAGGTATCACAACATGGTTCCCACTACTCTTGTAAAAATAGTGCAGTGGGTTCTTAACGTGCATAGGTGGTGACTCTCCTACACATGGGACCCCTTTTAACATCCTAGTACTACTTTTACCTAGCCATAGGTGCATGGAACAAGGGAGGGGCACGTTAAAACATGTTACAAAGCAAGCAAAAAGAAAGTAAACATTAAATGTTTAAGCATCAGATATTTCTAGACTTCTCACCTCATCTTTTTCATTCATAAGCTGGAGCAGCAGCTGGATGCTGAACATGGGTTCTTCTTCCAGCAGATTCTGGTTTCCACGGTTACCCAGGATGATGGCTCCCAGTGCGATGGCAATCTCCACCTTGATGTGGGGGTTGGAGGAGGAATGCAGGAGACCGACCAGTGTGCCGATAGCACCCTCCTCGGCTATCTTGTTCTGGGTGACTGGATTGTTACGGTTGGCCACGCCTGGTGATGGAAGTAGCAATCCATCAAACACATGAAGTGCATGATGATTTAGAACAATAAAAAAAATAAAAAATAAAATATAAAAAACACTAAAGCACATGTAAGACAGCAATAAGCAAATATCTAACGGAGAGCAATTCAACATTGTCAATTAGGTATACTTTCCTCTTTCTAACTCTCTTCTCATAAATACAAATAATGTTCCTTGAATGGATTTTTCAAAGGAAAAAAAGTTGTAAAGATGTTTAAACTGGCAACATGTAGACAAATTACATGTATAAAAAAAAAGAAGTTAACAACTTGCCAAAATTTTGCTGCAATACAAAGATCAGGTTTTGTAGAAAGAATATAATGGCAAAGAAAGATATCAGGTGTTGCCAATTTGGGGAAAGACGATTCAGTAATTTCTATTACAGAAGCTAGGAGACAGTGCATATCTTACCTATACAGAGTGTCCCAAGTGCCTTGATAACTGTAATGAGTACCCTCTCTATTGTCTTGGTGGAGCGGAGGATTCGGACTAGAGGTAGAATACCATTCTCTTTCTTGATCTCATTCTGATTGTCAAAGCTTTCTCTTGTCAACGCTATCATTGCCTTACAAGCTGAAATGGTAATGCAAACAAAAGAGAATTTAACTTCCGAATCGACAAGGTGTAGACAACTGTAAAAAAGACATTTATAACATCATTTTGACCATCTAGGCGGAACAGAGGCTATAGACTATATCATTTGTTCATTTTCCCCCTTCATTTATTTGCTGAAATATCAATCAATACATTACACATGTACAACCTTAATGATATCCTATTGGTATATAAACAAAGGTATGCAAAATAAAAAGGGTAAAAAAAAAATTAAAACTTGCTGACAAATACAACACCAAGAATGATCTAGGCTATGTTTCATAAAACTTGTTATCAATAACAACTGCAAAATTTCTATAAAAAATCTGCTCTCAGCTAATCAGATGCAAGGATTTCATTAGTTTATAACATTTATTGCAACTTGTTATTGATAAAACAATTTATAAATGGGGCAGTCATCTTTCTCTGTGTATCCCTCAGCTATTATACATTTCATATCAGAATCCTTCTGTATATGCCATCTATTTGCAGTCTTCAATTTTCAGTGTAACTTGTTGGATGCTGCGAGAATCACATTTTTTTGTCATCACGAGAAGTTACGACCACTGCTAACTCACCAACATACTGCAATCTTTCTGACTTGACGATGAGATCTATGATGCCGCTGATACCAATGTACTGAGCAATCTCCTTCTGCTGTCTCCTGGTGTCTCCTGCCAAGGCCCATAAGGAGCAAGCTGCCTGCTCCTTTACATCCAATGCCCAGAACTATATAGAGACAAATCCAGGTTAGTGCAAGTCAACAGAATGACAATAATAATGATGATAGCTGTTTCTTATACAGTGCCTTACCAATTACAACATATCCGATGAAAGGAAAGTGCTCACAGTACTATTACCCTGGTCACTGGATTCAATTATGATTCTGCACTTTGAAGTTTGCACACTCTCCACTTTACTAGAGAAAATTCTAGCCATGCAGTCACCGTTTTATTGGGGAGTGCATGCTAATCCAATCACACTGACTGTAGAATCCTACTACAGTAGGTATTCATTTAACACAAATCACTGTTAAGTGATGGATCATAACTCATATTATTACCTATGTAAGGCATTTTAGTGGCGCATAAAAAAAACCGCATATTTTTGTCCGCTTGATTTGCGCGTGCAAAATGAGAGCATATTGTACGGAACGCTGAATTACCCCATAGGCTACAGTACTAAACTTGCCGTGCAATATTATGCCGTATTTTGTCTGGTCTGTTTGTGTGCGCACAAATAATGCAATGCATACACACATACGCATGTGACGTCATAAAGAGGTTAAGTTAAACTTGTGTGATCACAATGAAGTATGATGAGGGGCTCTATTAACTGAATGTGGTTGGTTAAAGTGATTTTATTAAGTTCTAAATCATTTTCCTGTAGGGTATAGCTATAATAATTATATTGGATGGCTTTATTTCATGGAATACCGGAAATATTCCACTTGTTAGGGCCAATACTGCACTCATCTTTGATTCGTGCAATATTGCCCCTAACTCGTGGAATATTCTCTGGTATCCCATTCAGAGCCATCCAATATAATATAATTATTATATTATATTATAATAATAATTATATATAATATAATTATTACTATTATATATTACAAAGCTATGCCAACGATCAATTCTCAATTATGTCCCGGGCCAGAAGCTCAGCGCCTTTACGCTTTCTGGAAGCCGCGTACATTCAATCGCATGAACCCCTTCTGTGCAGACAAAAGGAGTTCGTCCAAGTTTTGCGATTGTTCTGAAATTACGGGGTCTGGGTTGCGTCCGGGTTCATCGAGTATAATATAGTTGATTTCAAGTAATTTGTTATATACCTGCGTGATAACCTGATGAGTGCAGGTCGAAAAGCTTCGTTATCATGTCTCTTTTTCGTGCCATTATCCTTTCTATACAATTTAAAGATCACATTGCAAGAAAATCACAAATATGGCAAGTAATGTATCACTAGAAACTGGGAAGCTTACAGATGGCAATCGTATAAGTTTTATGTCAACTGCGTATCTGATGATTATAAAAACAACATAAATAAAAGCTCTTCTAAGCATCTGGAATATCCCAGGATTCACCAGAAATATAGCGATGTTTTGATGTCGTCACACTAGGGATCGATCCTGCTTAAGCAGACGACGTCCTATAATGAATGAACGTAATTGCAATGCAATTATTTATCAAATTATAAAGAGTTTGGTATATTTAACATGACCTTATTTCACACCATTCTAAAAGGGAAAGTGAAACTGATTCTGATAACTAAAACCGTTTGATTGTAAATACACAGGAGAAGGGTCAATGATCAATGAAATAAACCCCATTTTCAAATTGAAAAGCCCTCCGAATAATATCACACATTGTATTCGTTCCCTCTTGAAACGCCGAACATGCCCGGTGCAAGCAGCTGAAAATACAATGGCGTCTTATTTTGTTTACAAGTGACTGATTCCTTTATTTTTTTAACGCTGCATTTTTCATCAAAATAATACCATACACGAAGTTAAGAGTGAGGCAACAGACTAACATTAAGACTGACGCTAGTCAAGTAAGAGAAATAAGTGAAGAGGAGATGACAAAACAGGCACTGAAAAATGTGTAAGATGTTATGGGACATGGTCTGCTTAGACAGGACTGGTCCTTCGTGTGTCGTCACACATCTCAGCAGCGTTCAAGGAGCTCTTCAGCTGCTATATCGGGGGCTGTATTTTACCGTTTTATAATTGATAATAATCATTAATTCAAATGTTTCCAAGCGTTGAATTTGGATAACCTTGTATAATTTATGCCATCTATGCAATAATAAGTATTAAGCCAATATTTATTTTGATAGAATTTTCTTGCAATGTGATCTTTAACAAAATTTGTGTTTATGACCTTTTGCCGGAAACACAACAAATTATTGCTAATAATTTGTTTCTTCTTATCATTCACATATTATTCAGGCACGAGGAAGAGAACATCTGAAGAGATAAAAAGCCACAGAGGTCCAAGCAGCACCCTCAGTTTTACATAATAAATATGGCATGCATACCGTTCTTCTAATTAACATAAATGAATCTCCATATTCATGAACTTGTTCCATTAAAATGTGGAACATGCAAAATGGTGGCCTTGGGTGGCCTTCGTAGAAAGATTTCACTGTATTCTTAGAATATCCTACCGTTAACAGCTTGATGAGAGCCCCTGGGGCGTGAAGATCTAGGATTGCCCTCTGGGACTCTGGGTTGCTATCCCCTAGAGACTCAAGGGCAGCTGCAGCCTTGACCTGAACCTTGATGTTGTGACACTTGATCAGCTTGACCAGTGGCTCAACTGCTCCCTGAGCGATGACGGCATTCTGGTTGTCAAGGTGACCGTAGGTGAGCGCAGCCAGGGCAGCTGCCGAGGCCTCCTTCAGCTCATCTAAAGAAGCAGAAGAAGAGAAGCAGAAGAGAGAGCGTGGTAAAAGGGGCTTCTAATTTAGAGGACCAGGATGTAAAAGGACATACATGAAGGGTGTTCTCAAATAAATATCTGACATGCTGGCTCAAAAAACACCAGTATGTCTTGATTCATTTTAAAAATTCTGTATTTTTACTGAAACAAGAGATTGAAGCTTGCAGCATCCCAAGGGGAAAGGTTTGGGAGGACCGAAGCATTTTGGCATGTTGAAAGTATGAATGGATATATTCATTACCCTCAGTGGAATTTTATGCTTTTTACTTTCTTTCTGAAATCCTTCATACTTGGTATGAGTAGTAGGTATCTAATGCACTGGCAAATACTCTGTAAAAAATTAATACAGGAGTAGTGTGGGCACATTCTCACCTGAATTGACTGTAAGAAACTCCACCAATGGTGCAATCCCTCCATGCTTTGACACCAATGTCTGATTCTCGTGGTGATCCAGACACAGTACCCTGACAGCACCGACTGCCTGCTTCAGGACATCTTCAAGCTCTGAGTCCAGAAGATGGATCAAGGGTGGTATACCTCCCTCTCGACTGAACTCCGTCTGGTGGTCGTCATAGGCGCCCATGTCGGCCACGACGATGGCGGTGCGGGACTGGATGTCGTCGCGGGATGAGGAGAGAAGCTTGATGAGGGTGGGGATTCCCCCTGCCTCGGCGATGGCGTGGCAGATGGGCTCGTGGCAGGACATATTGCACAAGACGGCGGCTCCCAGGGATTGCATCTCAGATGACTTCATCTGGAGGATCTTCACCAAGGCTGGGATACCATCTGATCAAAAAATCAAACAAATTAATATTTTTACCTACCTGCAGAGTACTACCAATATTGTATATACATGACATAGTTTGTATTTCAATTTTTGAGTTTTCTCGAGGTCAAATGGTAATCATAATTTTCCTTTCACTTTTCAGATATTGAATCCCAATTCTAGACATTCCAAACATGTACATTCCTCTTTGTTTAGATCTGTAATGAACATATATACAGTTAAAACTGCTTTACTGACCACCTGTACAGAAAGACCAGTTGAATACATGGAACATTACAAATACCGCTTTTCTCATTTCCCTTGAGCGGTCTGTCTATACGTTTCACAGGTTTCACTGTACATCTTTGTGCGATTGCAGGAATGAGAAATGAATGTCGATGAGTCTATTTGGGTAATGTATGTGGTATGCCCCTCAAGGCCAGTCAATATTACATAAATATCTTGACTTACTGGCTTCCAAGATAGCTTTCCAGTGATGTTGACTGGATGTTGTCAAAACCTCCAGAGACCTGACAGCGCTGTCTTTCTTTCGGAAATCCGTAGAGTTCAGCATCTCTGTTTGTGAGAAAAGGGAATTAAATTGAACAGAAGCTTACAGATAAACCAGAATGAATTTGAGTGGACTGGAAACATGGTGGTAAAGGAGTCCACATGTACACATGTCCAGATAAGGCAGAACTCCATACTTACTCCAATGGTAGTAGATCATTTCAGAGATATAGGTAAAAACAACTTGGGGGTCTACCACATCAGCTTCTCAATGGAAACATTTCTAAACTTAGGGATCATTTTTCATTTTAGAGGATTGTTTGTCTTCAGACTCCTGTTAGTGGCCAACCCCTGAAAGTGAGATCATTAACTTACCAACAAGTGTCTTCCAGACTGGAGCATCCTTGTGGTTCCATTCAATGAAGAACTCCAGGACATAGGTATGAAACCTGAGTGCAGCCAGGTGAACCATGTTGTTCTGTTCAGTGTCTGTTTGGAGAATCTTTGCACCCAGTTCAATCAGGATCTTGACTGACTCCAGGGCTCCACTACTGGCGGCTAGGAGCAGTGGGGTCTGCCGTAACCTGGAAAAGTAATTTAAATCAAAATGAAGGAGTCGAACTTCCAAACATCAATTTTTGTTGTTGTGCCAGGGCTACATTTTCTTAGCTGAGCCGTTACTTCAAAAGCTTTCTAATTTTAATAATAATGATATTGGATTTTGATACAGCACTCATATCCACCACACGGGCACTCCAAGATTACCCCAGCTTTAGCAAGGCGAATGATTTCAGGGCTCACAGCATTGCAGGAATTTCTTCCTATCAGACACCCATTTTGTCCACCTGGGTGGAGAGTGGCAAATGAAGATTAATATCTTGCAAAAGGACCTCTGTGCCTTACCCATGACCTTCACACCCCCAGTCAAGAATTAAACCTACCTCAACCCGTTTGAACTGCAACACCAATGAAGCTGTAATAATAGTAAGTGCGTTCATGCAAGCACAATGATTGGACAGTTTATTTGTAGACCTCCAATATATACTCAATCAAAGGAGACAACATCCATTACATGATGTGAATTGCATTTTCTCATACTGAAACAATGTTGTGCACCATTGATCAGGACCATAAAAGTCATTGTAAAGGTATTGTCATATCACAAACAAGGCACTTTTTCAGTTCAGTTCAGTTCAGTTTATTCCACATCAAGCAAACATACAAATGCATACTACATAATACATGATAATTATACACAATACATAATACATGAAAGTCCAATACATAGGCATATTGACAAGTCTGCGTACATATAAACGTTGTTACATGTTTTGTAATATACAACAAAAAGAAAATATTTGCAAATGGAAGGACCTAAAAAAAAAGCTACACTTGTAAACATAGGCCCTACTTGTTGAAAAGAAATATAAAAAAAATATGCGTATATAAATATAAGAATGAGAAGGAAGGATAAATGGCACTTTGTTTGGAAAGGAGAGGGAGAGAGAGAGAGAGAGAGAGAGAGAGAGAGAGAGTGAGAGCGAAAGACAATGATAGGCAGAGAGAGGGTGGCATACATAGAGGAAATAGAAGAGGAAGTAGAAAGAGAGAGAGGGGGGGGGGGTACGAGAAAACAAAGTGAATATGGAATACAAGACAATTAACACATGTTTACATAAACCAGTGCACACTTTAAGAAACATCGCTAATAAACACAATTCAGACTTTAAGCACGTGATGTATACTGAAGTCAATGACGGCGTTGAGATATCCCCCGCTGATAATGTCTTTGAAGTAATTTCTCTTTATTTTCTTTCTGGGTTTTCGGCTCATATTTTCAGAAACATTCACTGTACTCATTCGATGTTAGCCATATTGTACTGATCATGAAAACGTGAATTTTACTTACTTGTCCCATGTTTCCAATTCCATCTGATGTTCAAACTTCCTGATGAACATCCTGACGATAGGGGCGTGGTTGTAGAAGGCGGCGTGGTGTATAGCCGCCCAGCCGGCATTGTCGGCACTCACCATATCGCCATGGTTACTCACCATCAGGAGGGCCGCATCCAAGCTGCCGCTCTTGGCAGCTAGATGGAGGGGTGTGGTGCCTGTAGGGAGCAAGGTTGTTATCAAATACATTAATACCGAGTGCGTAATGACTATCGTACCATAATGGCTATTTTAACTGAAAGTACATACATGTATGTAAAAGTGCCTGATAAAAAATACATACCTGAATCAACACACTTTTATTCCTGAAAATTCTAAAGCATTCCTTTTCTTGAAGCAAGTGAAGATAGAAATACCTTTAAAAGAAATTCAACCCAATAATTTCATGCACTGTTTTCACTGCTCTCAAAGAAAACTTTATATTGACCCAACTTTCATCTTGGTGATTAAATCTCAATTAAAATTTGATAGTATGCTATTTCGTAAACGTACATTCAAGTGAAGCAACCAGTTCAACAAATCATTACAGTTTTTAATTTGCGATACTAACATAACATATCTACTATTAAAAGCTACAGGATTTTCATAATCAATTTCTAGAAATACAACCCAGCAAAGAATTGGGATAGTTTGAATATTCAAAAATTGTTCACTTTCAATAAATACATAAAAGGATTACCATTATAAATCATATTCCGTCTAGCTCTTAACTACATGTATGAGTTTTCTAAACCAATATCAATCAACATTATGGAAGGTCATAAGACATGAGAAAATCTGATGTGCAGCAATAAAATAAGACATCTGAAGGAGAATAATTAATGAACCAAACACTTTCAACTTTCACATTCCTTGAGACACCACTTATCCTATTAACAAAAACAGTGAATCTGTTATCCTGTTATCATGTTACTGTGCACTGAAAGAAGAGTGTTGGGGTGGGGGACAAGAAAAATTGAATATTCAAAGAAGAGGATTCAGCCCGAGAACTGCCCACAACCAAAATCGAGAACACACAAGCTTATATTATCAATAAATATACAGAATTAAGATCTTCACACAGGAATTACCAATGTCACTGTGCTGTCTTACAATACATGTATGTACCAATGTCTATACTGTTTTGATTGCAATGAACATCGCTTTGACAAGGGATGGTACAGATTTTTACAAACCAAACTAACAAACTGAAAAAAATATCCCAAAACGACAAAGGCCATGAAAAAAAACCATGGTTGAATTCGCACAACATTAAAGAATAAATTGAAAGTGGACTGAAATGATTACCAGAACTTACACAAGATTTATTCCGAAATAAGAAATAAACGTCTTGGATAGGGAAGGAGAGAAAAACATATAAACAGATGGAAATGCATGAAGAGAAATGGAGAGACAGAGAAAAATGATAGAGAAGGTGATCAAAGTAAGGAAATTGAAGAGAAAGATACATATATGTCTCTCTGGGAACAAAGAGAGACAAAAATGAGGGTGAAAGAAATATGGGTTACCGAGGGAAGAGGGGAAGTGGAAGACACAGATAAATCAGAGAGAGAGATAGAGAGAATATAGTCAAAGGAGAAAAAAAAATACATCAAGAGACAGAAAGACTCATAGATATAGACATACATAGATTTCCAGGAAAGGCAGAAAGAAAGAAAAAATTAAAGATCAGACCTGAATGACATAACCCTCCAAATTTGCACTCAAAATTTCAACTTTCAGTGCAATACAAATATATAATTTACCCCCACGAAGCTTTCTTCTTGCTGTTAAATTGGGAACATTTTAATGGAAACAAAAACAAGTCCGAATTATTTAAATGTTAGTACTGATGATTAATTATACAAGGGGTACATATTGGAGGAAGTGGTATATAATACCATATACAAATGCTACAGCAATCCAATTCAATTCAGCAATGACGGCACTTTGCTGTAGGGAAGCAATGGAATTGGCATTCACATGAAATTTGGGTAACAAGAAATGACATGGGAGGGAACAAACTTGCAATTTCAAAATCAGTCCAAAAGTTTTGTGCTGCAAGTGGGTGAAGAGCTTTGTTTATTGGTTTGTTCTGCCCCCCCTCCCTTTTGTTTGGGGGGGGGGGGTGGTCACAAAGAGATAATGAAACTAAAGTACTTCACGATGGCTGAAAATACATGTAGATGTAATGAATTTCTGTAAAACTTTTAGTTACATGAAAATAGGGAAAAGGGAAGAGGGGGAGGTGCTATCACGAGTTTGTTCACACACACACGAGGCAGTAAAACTACCTCACAAAAGTGAAGTAGCGTGAGTTGGTTTACTGCCTTATGAAGGAACGAGCCTTGAAGCTGCTGTATAAAGCTACTAACATGAACTATATAATGCAGCAACTGTAAGCTACAGGGAAGGAATTTGGGATAGAGGTGCTACAAAGCAAAGGGGGGGGGGGGGGGGGTTTCAAGCTACGTGAATAATGCAGCAACACTTACAATAAACATTCAGCTCATCACACTGACAAGAGGACGTGATTTGGAAGAAATTATCTATTTAGGAAAGAGGGGGCTGCTGGCTACAAAGCCATGTAAAAAAACAGTGACCTGTTTGAGTAACTTACCTCCATTTTAGTAAAATGGGAAGGGGCTATAGAGCTACCTAGGAAAGCTACACAGAATCTAAAATGCAGCAATTAACTACAGAAAATTCAGCTAATAGAAGCGGAGGTCATTTGGAAGGAATACAAAGTTGGATTGAGGGCACTACAAGGATACCTATCTAATCATCTGTGTGATGGACTTACCTCCACAAATACTTGCTAAAAATACAGATGAGAATTGAATGAAGAGACACATTAAATGATAAGATGATAGTGAACAACAGATGAATTTATACAATCATTGTGTCTTGTGACAATGGATGAAAGAATATATTGTGAGAAGTATAGGTAGCAAGTTTTTGGTGAATATCATTGAAAAATATCCATCAAAATATCTAAAAATCCTAACATTTACATAATAATAATAATAATTAACAATTCTTATATAGCGCATAACACTTTGTGGAGCATGTCTCTATGCACTTAATAAGCATAAACATGACTTGTACATGTATGTATTTATTTCAGGCAAGCATGGAAAGAGCTTGGCCATGGGGCAAGAGAACTGAGGAATATATTCATCATCAGCAACCCCCCCTCCCAATCCTCCCCCAAAACAAAAGATAGGTACATATAAATGTACATTTTTACAACTCCGTGGAAAATATTCAGTCATTTTTAAAAGCTTTGTACATACAACTGTATAGTGCTGGTGTTTTTTTTGCTGTTTTTTTTTTTTTTGGGGGGGGGGTATTTTTTAATTCTTTCTATATTGCTACCATATACCTTTGCTGACATGACAATGGCAAAGAAATATGATTGTTAAATGATGGTCATGGTCAAGTAATACTCTCTCTGTGAACATTCATCTACCACTGAAAAGACAATCAAAATCGATGAATGACAAACAAAAGTTGAAATTAATTAAAGTGGAATACTGGAAGACATATACAGTATATGGAAAGTGAAAGGAACTGTTCACATTGATGATATCTAAATGATTCACAATTACTATGAGTGGAAATGTATGTTTGCGAAAAATCTCCAACCGAAAGACCAACAGAAGGATCATGGAACAAAGGGAAAAATTACTCCAATACTATTCATCATTCAAACTGATTAGGCGTTTGTTGACCAGACCATGTTGACCCTCCTATAGATCTAATACCCCTTTCAGATTGCCGAGGCGCTTTACATTCCGCTATAGATTCTGCTGTCATTCTGCCTTCTTTGGAAGCGCTTCACATCGCTTTGCTTTCACATCAAGAAAAAGATAGCGCTATTTTTTCATGGAAGCGGAATAAAGCGCGATGCTCTGAGCGGAAGTATGTCATCTGCACAATGCATTGTTTTTTTGCCCTTCACTTCACTTTATTCTGAGCAAATTTTCACATCGAAAACCGAAGCGTTATCAATTCTGCATTTGGCTGGATAGCACTTTCAAAACCACCTCTCGAGGTAGTCAAAGACATCCCACGTTGATAGCCGAATATCTGACTTACTACCCTTTCACATCAAAGCGTTATCTGGCCAAAGTGCTTTTGATTCCGCTATATTGGCCCAATATGAAAGGAGTATAAGTCTGAAGTCAAGAAATTCATAAACCATAGCAAGAGGAACAAAAGTGAAAATTTCATGGATATTGTTCAGGACAAGAAACTCCAACACAAATACACAATTACAGTCAAGGAAATTTACTTCCTGAACAATTATCATTCACTTATACATGTATATAGCATCCTAATTCTTTTTTTGGGGGGCGCTGCAATGCATATCTTTCAACCTTCCTGAGCAAAAATTAGGAACCATTAGGGGCAAAATTATGAATGTTGTGTATTCTGTATGTTTTCGCACAAAAGTTTTTAGAAAAACAGAGAGAACCCTAGGGTTCATAACATTAGTCTTAAGGGCCAAAGAATAGGAATCATTCCTCCGAAAAAGGAATGATTGGCAGCTACCCTATATATGAATGCTCTTTATTATAAAATTAAATCTTGAGATTAGGGGGACAGAAAAAGAAAATCTTTTCTTTCATGATCCCTCCCAAATAACTCAAATGTTACCTTAAATGTATAATGAATAAAAAATGAAATATTGAGTATTCAGAAAAGTTCAAGATATGCCTTTGAGCACATCAGTCACCCTGCTTCTAAGTTCCTTCTGCTTCTAAATACGACCGTATTCTCTTACCGACTTGCGTAGTGAGATGATGCCTTCTGACACTTATATCCTGCCCTTGGATCATAAGGAGTTGCAGGATTTGGGGTCGGTTGTGGAGCGACGCGTAGTGGACCAGCGAGTAACCATCCTCATCTTGGTTGCCTAGACGTGATGCAGGGCACTTGCGGGCAAGAGTCTGGAACACAGAGACTAAGCCTCTGATCGCTGCTTGCCTGAGACCAGCTTGTAGGGACTAAGATTACAGGAATAAGGGATGTAAACGATGAAATATTCACTTATTTGTGACTGATGAAACATTATTTTCGGCAACATCAGCAACAATGTCAACAACATCAACATCATAAACACCAACATCAGCATCATCAAAGTTATCATCATCATCATCATCATCATCATCATCATATTCATCTCTTCTTTCATTCATAATCCAAATAAACATTTAAGACAATACATCTCTAAAGAAACTGAAATTATAAACAAGCCATGAACCCTCCAATTGCAGCTCATTTTGCTTGAGTAAACTTAAAATAGTCCAAAATTTACTAACCTTAAACTTGATGGCTTGGTGATAGCCGTATCTTCTCTTGAACTGTTCATGCATGTGGATGTCTGTAAGGGGCAGCCTCTTCGGTTTCAGATCCTTGATCTTCTCATAAAAGGAGTGGCACCAAAGGGGGCGGGGTGGGGAGACAGCGTAGTAAGTCTCCAGGTCCATTGAGAACACATAGTACCTGCAGGACAAATGAATCAGTATGAATAAGCTTGATAACTTGGATGTCAGTTAGTACATGTAAAGTATAATGGCAACACATTATTCTGCAAACATTTTTCTCAACAATGTCCATCAACTTGATCAGCACGCCAAGATAGAAAACTGTTACATGAATATGGTCAAATATTAACGATAATGGTATCATTATACATTTTTATGCTAATTGTTTTCAAACACTTTTTTCAACAAGATTAGCAATATGACTATGTATATTATCTTAAATGAAGCATTATATAATCTCATACATATACTATTCTTCATTAAGATTATCCGTGTCAACATCATTACCAACATAATGATCATGATCATCACCCCTATCATATTAAAAGAAATCCTGGGGGGGGGGGGGAAGGGGCAAGAGCCCTGTTCGGCACACTCACTTCTTTCCACCCAGCTCTTTGACAACCATAGGATAGGAATCTTGGAATGTGTCCGGTTCCGTCAGCTTGGCAAGCCTCTCTGTCGCCTCCAGTTGGATGTTGTTGTAATTGTTGACGATCACGGGCAGGGGCTCAATGACCTCATCATCACCTTCGATGTCGATTTGGATGCCCCCGTGGAGGTGGACGTACTTGTTGCCAAAGTCAAAGTTGGGACACCGAAAGTCGGGGGCTAACATCAAGGGAGGGAGCTCCCTTTCTGTCTTGCACTCGTCAGCTATGATAAGAAGCAATAGAAGACATTCATAAACAGTCGACTCTCTCAATCTAGGTGTTGTAAATAGGTACCTAGCACTTAAAAAGCTCCTTAAAATCCATTTACATATTTTACTATCTGCATTCTCTGATCGATTTACTTGAGGTTCATGTAGAAGTCTGGATAAGTCTGGGAACAGCTTCTTGTTTTTCCTCACTGTGTTAACCCTGTCCATGCAGCATTATGTGTTGAATGGATCCCTCTTTTCCTTCTTTTCAAACCAATCACACAGGGGGACCTGGGGGTGTTTCACAAACAGTTAAGTTTGACTTACAGTCGCACTTAAATTCCTAGTTGCGTGCGGTATTTGACACATCACAGCATTGGTCAGATCATGCTCGGGGGACGTGCGCTATTGGTTAATCTACCAATGAGATAACGCGTTAAATAGTGTGTGCGCATTGGCACTTATGCATGACTTTATCTCAAACTTAACTCTTTGTGAAACACCCCCCAGGAGCTCTTTACATCATGCTACCAACTCCAAACACTATACTTACCTGTAAGTTGAGGTAAAAGTCTGGACATGTCTGGGACCTTGTTCTTTCTCCTCAGTCCCATCAAGAAAGGGACCAGGAAACTGATCAGCTGAAGGAGGGACATCTGCCGCCGGATCTCCGCTTTGTTACACAGGTGTTTCTCTATCACATCTACATGAGCCTGGTGAAGGAAGAAAGAAACAAAAGAACAGCTTTAATCCTAAGGGACTGCAGATAAAATTCAACAGATTCAAACTTACACTAAAATGGTTGATAAAATAGGACAAATAAATTATTTATGCTAAACTAATGTGGTGTCAGTGAATAAGACGTAATGCAAGTTTGTTTGTTGTCTATATCTTGCTGATCCAAACTACCGATCTTCCGCATGATATAATTCAGAATTCTTCTTTCTCAACTCATTTAGAACTGTCACCATAACTCACAAATGGCTTGAAAGATGCCATTATATAACTTCCATATATTGATGAAATATGTCTGCTACATGTATGTAGTATTATATTTTTAGAGCATAAATTTCTGTTATATTGACTAGATATCCAAATAAATCAAAAAGCCAAATATTTCATTATATTTCAGAAACTATGAGACATTGAAATAATGGACATCCACATAATGCACTAGATTTTAAGACATTGCCAATATGTAATACATGTATTATGTAACATTTAAAAAATATGTTATTTTATATTGTGTTGTAATGTGATCCAGTTTTTATAAGAAATATTGATTTCATTATCTATGTACTGTATTTGTTTTGTAAAGGAAACGGTATCAGCCCTCGGGCTGCATGATTTGTTGCTTTTTAATAAATCATTTCAATTCAATTTAATTCAATTCAATATTCAAACAGGGTAAATGTGGTATCATTCAAGTTGCCATCCGCAGGAGCGCTTAGTGCCAATAATTTGAATCCCATGTTTATGAATTAGTATGATAATGCTAATAAGTTCTCTGTCCATTCAATGAAATTGAAATAGAACAAAGCCCTTTGAATACCTGTAATCTTGTCTGCAGCCTCTCGAAAACATCTCGATCCGTCCTATCCTCATGAAGCCTCAGGACTCCTGAAACCTCGTAGGCAGCATCCACCACAAACATGTTACTGTGCTGCTGCACTGATTTCTGCCTCCAAGTCAGTTGTACGGACATATCGTTGACATACTGCATGAAGACACGCTTGTCGATATTGGCATCGTGCTTGCTCATAGGGAAGAGACGCATGTTGTCGTAGATGGTGGCATAGTCAGGGTCCTTGGTGATGTCCATCATTCCTGAGGAGAGATTAAAGAAAAGGAAATATTGTGAAACACAAATCAAATGGATTCACTTATTTATTCAACAAATAAAATCTTTATCTAGCAATAAAATTTTAATCAAAGCTTGTCCACAAACTACTTTTTTCAGCATCAAATCACCAAATTCTTTGTGTCACATAATAACACTTTTACGTATTTTACAGGACTCCTTAAAGAAAAGATTATGTTTGGTCCAGTTCCAAAAGGTGTGGTTCAGGAGTGCCCCATTTAGTGAAATTCTGTTCAGTTCGTCGATTCAACTACAGCACCAAACCAACGTTTCCTTTTAATGAAGATAGTTAAAGAAATAAGGAAAATAAGGTATTCAGTACTACCCACTGCTTGCAATGGTGCATACTCACCTGCCAAAGTGAACTCTGTAAGAATGATCTTCTTTGATTCTGGAACACCTTCTGCATTGACGTCTAGGCTCGAGCGCCAGCGCTCTGAGAACTTGGTACGTTTATCTCTGGGGAAGTAGGCCCCATGCCACAATGCCTTCATCATGTAGTCAACGTTGGTCAGGAGCTGGCCCACGTAGGTGTCGTTGTACGCAGGGGGTAACTGACAGGAGGTGCTCTGATCAAAGTTAGCCTCCAGGGTGATTGATGGGACCTGAATTTATAAATGGTAGGAGGGTCAGGGAACAGGCATTTTTCAATTATTGAACTAATGATTACATCATTGGCGGGTGTAGTCTTCTCTTGCTATTTTCACATCTGAGCCTGTGTAGGTTACATGAGCACTTTGTCCATCCATAAACATTGAACACTTTATGGACCCTAATTTAGTAGGTTACCATGGCAACAATATTTTCATTCATATAGTTTCATGCACAATGAAACGGTAGCTTACCAATATTTATTTTTTTATATTTCAAAGGCCTTCAAATTTCTAAAATATATCAAATGTCCATCACTGACTTATCAAACAGGTTCATCTTGCTAATCCATTAATCTCTCTCTCTCTCTCTGTGCAGGAAGGAGGGGTGAGAAAGAGAGTGAGAGAGCCACAAAATAATCGATCCATAGAATAAATAAATTTATGAACTAGATAAATGGATTTATTGAATAGATGAAGGGTACGAATGGGAGGCAAATAGAATATATGAGAAAGCAAAGGAAAAACAAAAAGGATGGAAGTTAAAATTGAGAAAAACAATAGAAAGGCAAAAACAAAATTAGAAAGAAAAAGAAAGAAAAGAGAAAAAGAAAGGGCAAAAAAGAGAGATGGAAAGAGTGAAATAGACAGAGATATGATGATAATGATAAAGAGAAAGAGAAAGAGGAAAAGATGGAAAAAGAAAGATGTAGGGAAGGAAAAGCCAAGAAAAACAGACAGGGGAATACAAGTAGTCTGAGTCTCTGAGGGAAACTTATTACTATTATGTTCCACTATACCTGGTTGAGCCCGTAGATACCCATAACCAGTTCACGGATGATCTGATGAATGACCCTGAAATCGATGGGCTCCACCGTGGGGTCAAAGGGCATCAGAATTAAGCAGTTGTTGTTACTGAAGGGTTTGCTGGTCATGATGATACCATTAGGTGGTTCTGCCTGAAGTTTGTGCTCATCCTAATAAAATCACACAGTCAAAAGAAATGAATGTTAATCTTGTAGATTTCTTCTATTTTTTTTGGGGGGGGGGGGGAGGGGAGAGATCACTTTCCTTTTTCTTTGTATTTCACATAGTTGTATAATCCAATTCAGTTCTGACTATATCTGGTAAAGGAAATTGGTTTATAGTAAGAAACATGATTAACTTGAACAATTTTGTGCCTACCTATGAAAACACAATAAAATATGGAAATTTTGGATTGGCTGCCAAATTCACATACATGTATACGGGATGATAAGACCCAAGTGTTCACAAACTAACACAACTTACAGAAATACATTGTAAAAAGTGACAGCTCCACATGTCATGCCAAGAAGAAACAGTCTGGCAAAAAATGAGAACTGAAAATTATTTCTTTGAGAATCCGCACCCATGAATTTTGTCAGGGTGCTCTATATCTATGTACGTTGCGTCTTCACACAAATAGCTCAATTTCCTTATCGCTTTTTTGTTCTCATTACTCAGGTAGCATAAATTTCTACTATAAATTCATTTGATCATTTTATCAGATTTTCCTAAGCCTTCACTTATCTTTTCCTCTACTTTTTCTGCTTTTATCAAAATACTGGAAGACCATCCTGGTGAAATTACCCCTATAAAAAAAATCCTGCAGCAGATGGGATGAAAATAAATTTCTTATACCTGTGACAAGAACCAGTGATATGATGTCTGGGCCAGCATTTCTTGTACCTCAAAGCGGTCATACTTTTCAAAGAACTGAGCTGCCATCCGATTGGCTGTGGCATTGGCCACAAGGGTGGGGTCAACCTCCCCCGCATGGAGGTTGGTGTCTGCAGCCTTGCCTGACATCTTTAACAAATTATCTGTAATTTAGAGAAGAAAAATGGCCTACATTTTGAATAATGTGAATTTGAGTAATTTGGTATTAGAAAAAAAATACATTGCCTCTGCAGTCCTTAAAGCCAGCCGCATTCTGTCTGTAATTAAACGTACTTTCATCTACAAGGATAGAGACATGATTGTAAGACTACACAAGGCTCTTGTTCGACCGGTCCTAGAATATGGAAACGCAGTATGGCACCCAAGATTTATATCAGACATTAAGGAGCTTGAAAAAGTCCAGAGACGTGCCACAAAGCTAATTCCATCTGTTGCTTCTTTAGACTATGGGGACAGGCTTTGTGCAATAAGATTACCTTCTCTGCTGTACAGAATGAAGAGGGGAGATATGATCCAGACTTATAAGATAGTTCAAGGTATCGACAAGGTGAACAGGGACATGTTTTTCACAGACGTCACTATTGAGGCAACACGTGGTCACCCTCTCAAACTATTCCAGAAGAGGAGCAGACTGGAAGTGAGAGCAAATGCTTTTGGAATTAGAGTTGTGAGTGACTGGAATTCTTTACCAACTGAGGTCGTCACTGCTAAATCAGTCAACTCTTTCAAGGCAAGACTGGATAAGTTCTGGACTGATAAGCAGTATGCACATCCCTGGTCGGAATAAATTAAACTTTCCTGATATTGCAAATGTAGCTTCGATCACTGACACTGCCACACTGCCTATCTACAGCATGAATTTGTGACACAAAAAGTTAGAAATGAACTGGATGATAGATAGATCTGGAAACCCGACTGCAGACTCTGCATTTTTCCAGTACATCCGGTAATAAAGGTAATAAAGGTAATGACAATATTCTCTGGACATACAGTGTGATAAAGTTTACCAACATTCATAAAAAAAAAAATTATGAAATGATTTTGAACTTCAAGAATGACAAGCTTTTCTTTGTCAAGGAGTATTGGATACAATATCAAAATATGGGAGGTTTAAACAGCCTGGGGTAATGAAAGGACTAGAATATCAACTTTAATCATTAGGGGAAAAAGGGAAAAACATGATTTAGCGTCAAAAAAAGCTAAAAAAAAACAGCTTTGGAAATCCCCAAATGAGCTCCGGAAATACCTTGTACGTACCGTTTAAAAAAGAAAATAGTCTACAAATAAGCAAGAAAAAAAAGACCTAGATCATAGAATTAGAAGAAATTTTCAAGAGATCGCAAATTTTGCTTGCGTCCCCCCTAAACGCGATCTGACCAACGAGGCCTTAACTAGGGTTTAGAAATTTTCATTTATCGAAACGATACCATCAAAACTGTAAGTTAAAATCAGCATTTTCACATTTTACGATATTTTGCCTTTCATTTTAAGCAATTCATGAATTAGACTCCAGATCTTGAATCTACTGTGCCTTTCATGGATTTTCATTTTCAATAAATCACCTGTAAAATCTCATGCGTGAACCTTGGAGTTTGGACTAAATTTTTTGAGATCACAATATTTCTAAAACTCAACTGTCAATTAATTTTGTAATTTCACAACGTTAGATCTAGTTCAAATTAGGTCTAATGTTATCTTAAGATAACCTTGTATGTTGTATGAGTGCTCTAATGTTAAGTTAGAGTCGAGGCTAATGTTAGATCTACAGTACAGTTTATATTGTTGTTTCGCAGTAAGTTTGTTTGATCTCTGTTTATTATTAGATCTAAATTTGATTTAGCAATTTGCAGGAATCAATTATGACACCTCTAAACACTTCAAAATGTCCTCGAATTTAGGGTATGATGCCTTTACCTAATACCGACCTCTTAACGATGTTTCCAACGACTACGGCAAAGATTCTTCATGAAACGTAATGAAAATTCATCAGACTACTACCCAAATACTGGGGAACAAGATCCAGGTACTGACGAGCGATAATACTTGCACGTTCTTGTCGCAATAGAGTCATCTCAATTTACGCATTGAGGGAGAAGTGCGTTTTATTACCGACCCCTGCACATAAGTCAATGGCAATTTATGAAAAGAGATTATTTTAATGAAAATATGAAAAATTAACAATAAATTGATAATACTTAGGTTTTTATTCCTCATCTTGCTCTATTTTGGCTGTTCTCAACGTTGCTAGGCATTCTACGCGGTTGATTTGCAAGACACGAGCTAGATGCCATGATACGCTTAATGGTCGGTATTATGACTGGTCGGTATTAGGTGAAGTGATCATACCCCATCAATGCAATAATTTCTTCATGAAATTGAAAATTGTATTTGAAATTGATCATCTACCTTGGGTCTAACTTTTTAGTTACAAAATACAAAACAAAAAAAGTTAGTTTCTCCTCATTTCTTCTTCTAAGTTCTACTTCTTTTTCTTCTTTTCCTTCTTCTTTTCCTTCTAACTTAAAATTTGAAAAGTACGGTACGGTAACTGATGAATCAAGACAAGCAATTTATCATGAGCTTTCAAAATCATATTCATGGATCACACACTGGCGCATCGTACTACGCCACGCTAGCATGCCCGCGCCCGCGGAGGGCTGGTAAATGTGTTGTACGGTATTTATCCCGCAACTCGCCCGGCCGCCGACTTGCTCGAAGCGTCCGTTACTACCACCGTCGCTACGCGTATTTCCTGTGTCTGAGCTGCGAGTCCTTGTCGCTGTATTTACCTGCTAGCTACGTTGAAATGTCGGTTCCCTTTCTAATTCTAGAACTATATTCTGTCATGTCGTCATCTCGATTTGAATCCAGAAGAAGATAAGCGACAAGATCATAGAATTTCCTTCACAACTTCTTGAAAATTTGAACAAAAGTTATCAAAAGTTGTTGATACGGCGTCAAGGCAAGAAGGTCAAAGTAGGTCACAATGGCAAAAGGTCAACTGCTGACAATCAATTACTATTAGATTTCAATCCAGACACCACCCAATTATGTTTTCTAATCTTACACAAAACAAGATTGAGATCGAGAGTTGACAAGTTTTCCAATACACTCGGTTCTACAATATTGATCTTAAAAAATATTATCGATAGAGCAGACTCTACTAAAACACACAAAAAACAGATTTGTCTGAAACTTTATACAAATGGTAAGATTCCCCCTTAAAAATGGCCCACCGTGACCCCAGGCCTCTTAATTTGTTCGGTAATAACCAGAAAACGGGGGGGGGGGGGGGGCGCACGCCCCTTGAGCCACCCCTGGATCCGCGCCTGGAACGATGTTCAAGATGACAGCTAATAGCTGATACATGATGAATTATAAAAGCATAATTCAAATATACATATGACAAGAATGATAAAAGATACACAGCAAAAAGAAGCAATAGGCCTTGTAATCCAGCCAAAAGTGGGAGTTATAAACTGAGGCAGACTCAGAGAACCCTAGATCGAGTCTGAGTCACGTCTTTTAGATGGTGATATTAAAGGTCGGTCCCAGACGTAAATAATCATATCTGATTGATACACGTCTGTAAAAAAAACCAATTCAACATTTCAAAATAGATAAATAAACAATGTGAGGTCATTCAACTGCATCAAACGACTAGAAAGACAATGTGATTAAATTTTGAAGTAGGTCAAAACTGAAGGGTCACAGAGGCCAAGTTATTATGAAATTACATCGCGATATCTTAAAAAAAAGGGGGGCGGAGGCATAATAATACAAAGAACTAGGCGTTGCACACATGGCGTGCGCCTGTAATCAGTCATATCAAACAAAATATAGACAAAATATTTATCAAACTCACCCAATGAATAGACAACATCCTACAGAAAATAAAGATGTAAAAAAAGTTGCAAATCCAAACCAATGTTCGATACGATAAACATTCGATTGCGCCCCTGTCCCCCATTTTTTTTGCCTCTTCCTCTGTTTTATCGCTTTTCTCTCAGACTCCTTTTCTTTCTTTCTTTCTTTTTTTGTCATTTCCCTTTCCTTTCTCTCTCTCTCTCTCTCTCTCTCTCTCTCTCTCACCCATCTGCACCAGCGTACCTTGTTCGAGGGAAAACCAGATCTTCCATTCTTCTTCCCTTTTCTTTCCTTCTCTTTATTTTATTTCATTCTCTCTCTTTTCTTTCGATCCCTTTCCCGTCTCCCCCTCTCTCTCTATCGTTTTGGTGGGAGGGGGGGGGGGGGAAGGCCCGTTATCAAATGAGATGATATTTTAACAATATAGATATTCAGAATGGTAATGCCTTTGATAAGCATTTAAATTACATGTACTTTATTGATAGTAAGCTTGCTTTTTTTTTCATTTCCAGGAAACTTACATCCCTTCTGTTCTTTTCTTTTCTTATTCCTCCGCGTTTTCTTTCCCTTTATATATCCTCTTTTTTCTTTCCCTTTCACCCTGCTCTTTTTTTTCCTGCTTTTTTCTGGAGATGGGGAGATGAGACAACGTGGGAGCAAGGTCCTTTCGGCCTCCGGCCTCCTTCCCCCTCCCCCTTTCCTTTTTCTTCTCCTTCCTTTTTCCCCTTTCTCTCATCTATCCCTTTTCCTTCCTTAATTCCTGGAGGGGGGGGGGGGGGGGGTGGAACCGTGGAAGGCCCTTTTGGCGCCCGGCATACTTCTTCCCATTTTCATTTTGTCTTCCTATTTTTTTCCTTTTCTCTCCTCTCCCCCTTTCCCTTCTTTTCCTTCTCTCTTTCCCTCTTTGTTCTTTCTAATTTCCTTCCTGCTCGCTCTCTTCCTCTCTCTCTGTTTGCGAGGGGGGGGGGGGGGAGCAACAGTCCCCCTTTGCAAGGTGGCCTGGGAGGCAAGGCCCTTTTGGTCCCTGGACTCTCCCCCCTTTTCTTCCTCTTCCATTTCATTTTTTTTTTCTTTTCCCATTCTCTCCTCTTTCCCTTCCCCTTCCTTCCCTCTTTTTGGCCGGGGAGGGGGAGGGGGAGGGAGAACGGAGAGGCAATGTCCTTTCGGTACCCCCGGCCTCCGCGCTTATTCCTCTTTTAATTTTTTCTTCCTTTTTCACTTTTCATCTCCTCCCTCCCTTTCTCTTCTTTTCCTTCTCTCTTTCCCTCTTTTTTCTTCTTTCTACTTTCCTTCTTGCTCTCTCTCTCTTTTTATGAGGGGGGGGGGGGGGGGGGGGGGATAGCAACAGGCAACACTACACCGTGGGATGTAAGGCCCTTTCGGCCCCGGACTCCTTCCAATTTTTTGCCTTCTTTCAGTTTCTCCCCCCCCCCCCCTTCCTTCACTCTTTTTGGGCGCGGGGGGGTGGCAAGGCCCTTTCGGCCCCGGCCTCTTTCTTCCCCTTTTCAAATTTTCTTCTTCTTCTTCTTCTTCTTCTTCTTCTTCTCCTTTTCTCTCTTCTCTCCCTTTCCCTTCTTTTCCTTCTCTCTTTCTCTCTTTCCCTCTTTTTTTTGGCCGAGGGGGGGGGGGGGGGGGGGTGCGGGCCCCATTTTCTACAAAAAGCCCCTAAACATGGGTTCACATTTTAAACAAAGTCCCTAAATATGGATGGTATCCCGATATCCTGTGCCTCTTGTATTTTTTTCAATCCAATGTATTGTAAATTATACCTTTTACGACACATTAAACATGGGTCTACGTTTTGCGAGAAATCCTAAACATGGGTACCCTTTTAAATTTGCCCCTACAGATGGGTTAGGCACCTGAGGGTTCAAGGTCCGGGACTTACACCACTGTTAATAAAAATCTGAGCCCATCCCCCTCTGCCCCTTCGATCAAATAATCCTCGATCGAAAACAACACGAAATTTAGTCAAATCAATGGTGTCTGACGAAGACCTGGAAGGGCCAAACTGACGACGTAAAAAAATAAAATATATTACGTACGTACGTAGTAATACTACGTACGTACGTGATAATACTACGTACGTACGTGATAATACTACGTACGTACGTGATAATACTACGTACGTACGTGATAATACTACGTACGTACGTGATAATACTACGTACGTACGTGATAATACTACGTACGTACGTGATAATACTACGTACGTACGTGATAATTACTACGTACGTACGTGATAATACTACGTACGTACGTGATAATACTACGTACGTACGTGATAATACTACGTACGTACGTGATAATTACTACGTACGTACGTGATAATATTACGTACGTACGTGATAATTACTACGTACGTACGTAATATTTATTACGTACGTACGTAATAAATCACACGTGAAAAAGGTTGAAATTACACAGCTGCCTTATTATTATCCGTCGATTCCCGTTGATTTGCCACAATATTGTGAGCCTGTGGGCTTTTGCTTGTCAATTAAGTGTGAGAAAACCTCAACATTTGTGTGGTGTGTGACGTGCTGTGTATGTGGATATGGGTGTGTGCGTGTGTGTGTGTGTGTTCCGCTTCATTTTCCCAGCGGCAAGTCCGGTCCCAGACAAATCAAAACAGAATAAAGCAGTTCGACTCTGTTCGAGTAAAATCGAACAAAATTAAGTTATGAATCTTTATGACACTGAAAGCTAATGAAAACAAAGAAAATCACTATAGACAGATTGGCCACTTTGTCATGAATTTGTAACGTCCCATATCCTCATCACAAGCCGTCAATGGTTTACCCAGAACATGATTTCCTCATAACTTGAACCTATGATCATAGACGATTATAGTTATATGTTTTTACATGTATCCGGGAAAAAAGTCAGTGAGACCGCTTTCAAAATATTACATATTCCTAGTCATTGTTTATTTTTTTTTAAATTTTTATCTTCATGCTATTAAAATAAAATATAATTGCATTCAATTTCTGACGAAATCATAGGCCTATTCTTGGACAAAACGTAAAATGTTTTATTAATAGGCCTGTAGGAAACAGATAATTGCTCTTTCGTCAGCACTGATCTTTAAATAAGATTTTTTTAACGTGTATAGAGATCACCGAGTGGTCGTGAGGGAATGACGTCAAAACTCGTGACTAAATTGTCTAGTGATTTTAATTTTTGTTCATATTTATTCATGTATTTGAAAAAATTCGCATGACCCGACTTTCGTCTATCCCTTTTTTAAACAAAATCTGCTTTCTCCACCTAATTTTTAAAGTTCTGCGCCAGGGGCGGCGGAGCGTCTTTCAAAGTGCGTGTGTGTGTGTGTGTGTGTGTGTGAGGGGGGGGGGGGGGGGGGGGGAGTACCAACAAAAAAGACACCCGAGGGCATGCACTGTAAGGGGTGCATATATTATTAACAAGCACCTTCTTATGGTGGTTCTGCTTCAGCTTCAGCTTCCACAATTAGCAGTTGCGTGCAATTGTCTAATGATGCACGTGCGAGCCAGCAAAAATCTTAAGAATTTTTCTAATGTTCATGTTGTTATATATTATGCATTATTTACACCGATAGTGAAAACAAATTAATTTGGGTGAAATGTCGAATGATCTTTAATTTCTTACATTAACCCTGTGGTTTTTCTTCCGGAGATATCAACATTATTATGGTATCAGCCGTATCTGCTTGATTTCATAGGCCTGCTAACAAGCTAGTCTTAGGACATTTTCTGAAAATATTGACCTTATTAAATTGTGTAAGTTATGGGCACATTCGAGCTATTGGAATATGAATTCCTTTGCTGGTGGGGGGGGGGGGGGGGGGAGGAGAGCATTGTGCCACTCTGCCTCCAGCTCCGTTGGCTTACATTGTAGTTGTAGCAATATGGGGAGGTACATGTTGCTATAAAGCCGCACTGATTCTGGTTATATGGCACTTTTTGTAAGAAACAAAGGGAAATTATAGGGATAAGGGTACACATTTAGATGAGGAAAGTGCGCTTATGAGAGGTGAAAGGGTCATTATCACTGGCTTAGACAGGGGGGCACAAGGGGACCATGCCCCCCCCCCCTATTCAGCCACTAAAAAAAAGCGACAGCGAAAAAGCGGGGGAAGTGAGAGAAAAAGGCCTAAAAAGGCGCTATACAAGCCGTTTTCTTTCTCTAAAAATTTGCTAAAACGTCAAAGCTTTCGCGCTTCGCGCGGGAAGGGGTAAATAACTCTCCTCTCCATGCACCCACTGTTACAAACAGTGAAATGTTGATGCTACAAACCGTTTTCTTTCTCTCAAAGTTGCTAAAACGTCAGAACTTTCGCGCTTCGTGCGGGAAGGGGGTAAACTTCTCCCTCCCTGCACCCATCCCTCTTACAGTGCAGTATCACGTCCAAATAACTGAAAAGCTGTATTATCATCCCCCATATAATTATGATACATTAACTTAAAACTAATAATTATCCAAACTCATTATGTTTGACCTTGAAATTCCATCACATTCTTTGATTATTAGAAGTAAGGAAATAAGAAATGCCATAATTTCAATTCGAAAATATGGAAGAAAATTCGTTCGCTCGAATTGTCATTCTCAATTGAGGGGTTCCGTCCATTGGCGTAGATCCGTGCATTCCTTTTATTCATTAAAAAAACATTTTGGGATGTTATAAAATGGAAGTTTTATAGACAGATTTTCGAAAAAGTCCCTGGTGTGGGAGGGGGGATACCCACTCCCACACCCTCCTCCGCTTAGTATCTTCGCTCAGTGGCGTATCTAGGGGAGGGGGGGGGGGGGGGCAGAAATAAATCTTTATACGGATTACGCACCCCAAAATCCGCAGGGTTAATGCAGGGGCCGCGGAACGTCTTGGAAAGTGGAGGGACTGAGTGGGGGGGGGGGGGGGGGCTGCTTGTATAACCACATTTTTGCGCTACCATACGTTTGCACGTGTTTACTGAAAAAAGTGGGGGGCTGTAGCCCCAGCCCCCCCCCCCCCCCGGTTCCGTAATGCACTAGAAATCTAGTTTTTGAAGTTTTGAAATGTGAAAATTTTTAAAAGCTCGTTCGCTTTGCTCCCTTGCATAATTATTTTCTTTGACGATCTCGTAGTTTCGCACCCCAAGTAGGCCTATATAATTCTTAAATAGCTTAAAGGGTTCAAAAATTGAAAAAATAAAGATGTAATTCCTTTGCTCGCTATATCATATAATGTTTCATATTACTCCTGCTAAATATTGCGCCCCCCGATGTAGGATAAAGTATATAAAAGAGCCTTTGCAAAGGTTCAACTTATGAAAGAAATCTCAACTTCATGTATAGCCTTGCTTAATTTCTTGACTCTTTCTCGAGCCTTTCATGGTTTTCGTTAGTTTTGCTCCCGATTGTAGAAGTGAGTGAATAGAAAACCGCTTATCAATGTATAAAATTTTAGTTTCTCTACCGCTCAATTGCGGTGATCAATTATTGCAAAATTTCCTGGATAAAATGCACAAGAAATTGCGTTTTTTAGACTTCATTTTTTTGCCCCGGGTGCCATAATCCCTAGTATCATGAACACGGATCGACACCCCTGTGGCACCCCTATTGAAAAATCCTGGCTACGCCTGTGGTCATTATAAGAGGTGAAAATTAAGTATGTGAGAAGAGGAAAAGGGCATATATTAGATAGTAAAAGTAAAGACGGGGAACTTATCAGATTAAAAAGAGGCACTAGAAGGGGGAAATGTGCACTTATTGAGGAAAAGGGGCATTTAAGAGATTTAAAAAGAGGTACTTATCAGAAGGGGGAAAAGTGCATATTGGGGAAAAGGGGCACTTTTCAGATTTAAATGGGGCACTTATCAGAAGGGGAAATGTGCACTTATTGGGGAAAAGGGGCTCTTCCAGTAGTAAAAAGGGCACCTTTCAGAGAGAAAGGGGTATTTTAAAAAGCGTGGGGGCACTGTGCCCCCTGCCCCAGGTGTGCCACTTCTGATTTTAAAAAATTGCTTCTCGGAACAAACTTGACTTTTACTTATTGACCCTGGAGCCCCAACGATTAATTTTTGAATTGGGCCTAATGAGATTGTACTGTTTTATCTTACAAAATACATGTAGCAGACATGGAAATATTTACACAATTAAGTTATTACGTACGTACGTAATAAATACTACTTACGTACGTATTATTACGTACGTACGTACGTAGTATTATTACGTATACGTACGTAGTATTGATGACGATCAATGGCGGCGGCCGATCGAGAGGGTCAGACTCGTGCGTTTGTACTTTGAAATTGGTTTTACTCAGAGGGAAATACTCTATTATTTAATTTCCAAGCATAGTCAAAAGCCACAGAACCCTAAAGCGTGGCTTAAGAGGCCTTGCATTATTATCGAAGAAAACCATCAATGTCAGGCTCAGCCTGACACTTAATCATGTACATATTTTCATGTCTGCTACACTATTTTGCAAAACAAAACAGTACAATCTCCTTAGGCCCAATTCAAAAATTAATCTTTGGGGCTCCAGCGTCAAGAGGTAAAATTCAAGTTTGTTCCGAGAAACAATTTTTTAAAATCAGAAGTGGCGCACCCGGGGCAGGAGGCACAGTGCCCCCACGCTTTTTAAAATGCCCCTTTCTCTCTGATAGGTGCCCTTTTTACTACTGGACTCCTCTTTTCCCCAATAAGTGCACATTAGTGCACAGATAAGTGCCTGATTTTTCCCGGATAGTCTATAATTAGATTCAAGTTATGAGGAAATCTTATTACGGGACATAAATTTAGGATATGAAAGAAAATGATTGTGATGAGGATATCGGTCGTTACAAATTCATGACAAAGTGGCCAATTTGTCTAGTGATTTTCTTTGTTTTCAGTAGTTTTCAGTGTGATTCATAAACTTTCAGACTATACAGTTGTCAGATAGTTTTTAGTGTTATAAAGATTCATAACTTCATTTTGTTCGATTTTACCCGAACAGAGTCGAAATTCTGTTTTGATTTGTCTGGGACCGGACTTGCCGCTGGGAAAATGAAGCGACACACACGTGCACTCACGCATCCACCAACACACGTCACACACACACATCACACAAATGTTGAGAATTCTTCACACTTGACAAGCTAGAGCCCACAGGCTCACAGCATTGTGGAAAATCAACGGGAATTGACGGATAAATAATAAGGCAGCTGTGTAATTTCAATCTTTTTCATGTATTATTTATTACGTACGTACGTAGTATTATTACGTACGTACGTAATAAATATCACGTACGTACGTAGTAATTATCACGTACGTACGTAATATTATCACGTACGTACGTAGTATTTATTACGTACGTACGTAGTATTATTACGTACGTACGTAATATTTTTTATTTTTTTACGTCGTCAGTTTGGCCCTTCCAGGTCTTCGTAGATGTCTGACAAATAGACTAATAAAAAACCAACATGGATGCTTCCATGCCAAAAACGAGCGTGCACACTGCATTGACGGTCACTGCATAAATTGTTGTGAATCTGAGCCGAGCTTCAGCTGCTAATCTATCGAATTTTGGTGAGAGATAACTGCTCTGAAATAGACTTGAAAGAATAGTATTCTGGTGTAAAGTATAACATCACTAAACTTGTAACCTTGTTTCTTCAGGAAATTCAGCTCAGCCTCACTCAGACTCAGTCCCGTATGCTCAATATATTGTGTGTTAATTGCTCTATTCCTGCTACAGAGTCTAGATTTGAAAATGTTGAAATAATTTTATTGTTCATTTCAGTGACAATTTGTCTCATATTTTCATTTTTGTTCATTTAAAGGCATAAGTCTGTTCTTTCTAGGAAAGAGATGGTTTAATGATTCGACTAGAAGTAGAATAGACCAGGTGTAGACAGAAAAATCTGTCTGTTTGAACAAATTGAACTTGAAGTGTTTTTGTATTTTGGTCTTTTTTTTTTTTGAGGAGTTTTTAACATAATGATATTTGGACTAAATTTGAGGCTCTCGTCATGTAAGTTTTTGTGAAGCCAGACGTAGTCTCAGTGGAACATATTCCCGAATGAAATAGACTGATTGTTCGGTCTATGATTCGACCTGACACTGACACAACTGTTTTGTTTTATTTCTTGTTTGACAGATTATCATATTACTTCTTGTTTGACAAAATGACAGATTATCATATTACTTCATTTTCTTGTCATTAATCTATCTTTATAATTATACCCCCGCCAAAGGGAGTTTGAAGGGGGTATATAGGAATCAGCGTAAGGTCGGTCGGTCAGTCGGTTGCAAATCTTGAGCATCAAACAACTTCCTCATTTTTCGAGCAATGCTCGTGAAATTCACGACACACATTTTATTGGTCTTGAGATGAAGATGTGCAAGACATAATTTTTTTAACGTGTCAGAATCTGCGTTGCCATGGTAACGGCATATTATGGCAATAAAGCAGGTTGAAATCTGTGGATCGAACTACTTCCTCATTTTTTGAGCAATGCTCATGAAATTTGGCACACACATTGGTCTTGTGAAGATGTGCTAGACATATTTTTTTTAAATGTGTCGGAAACTGCATTTCCATGGTAACAACATTATGGTAATAATTCGGGAAAATATTGCGAATCTTAACAATTTCCTCACTTTTTCAAGCAATGCTTATGAAATTAGCCACACACATTGTTCTTGTGGTAAAGATGTGTGAGACATATTTTTTGAATGTGTCGGAAACTGCATTGCCATGGTCGGGAAAATATTGCGGATCTTAACAATTTCCTCACTTTTTCAGGCAATGCTTTTGAAATTAGCCACCCAAATTGTTCTTGTGGTAAAGATGTGCAACACATATTATTTGAATGTGTGGCAAACTGCATTGCCATGGTAATGACATATGGCAATAAAACGGAAATATTGCAGATCAAATCACTTCCTCATTTTTGGAGTAATGCTCAGGAAATTTGGCACACACATTGATTGATGTGCATTTTGGGGCGGGGGTATTGATCATCTTCAGTGATATTTATTTTCATCCTAAAGATTGAAAACCACAAAATTGTGTAGACTGTCATAATAATATTGTTGTTATAATGAAGTTAATTATTAAATTGTCTCCAACGGCCACCAGAAGGTGGTAACACACGTAACTGCTGTGTGATAGGTTGCTCGACTGCTGTGAAAAAAATCACAGGCAGACCGAGCAGGGTTCGAATCCTGCTCGGTCTGCCTGTGATTTTTTTCACAGCAGTCGAGCAACCTATCACGCAGCAGTTGCGTGTGTTACCACCTTCTGGTGGCCGTTGGAGACAATTGAATAATTAACTTCATTATTTCATGTTACCCAACGGATTAATTCTATACCAATATTGTTGTTGTTCTTATTTGTTTTCATTCAATGAAAGCTGTAAACTTTGAGGAAAATTTATCTCTTAATTATTTCAAAAAATTGTAAAAGTAGTAGCCCCTTTATTAGAATATAAAATTTTGATGAGCCTGTGTGAAGAAAATTAGACTCCAACTCAAGAACCACATGAGGTATGAACTTTAAACTTGGTGCTAGTATGTATCACTGTAGCTTGACAATCTTGGCCCTGTTTCATAAAAGTTGTTATCAATAACGACTAGCTGCCCCATTTCTATGACAAATTTGCTCTCAGCCTATCAGAAGCAAGTATTTCAGTAGCTTATAACTAGTTTTATGAAACAGGGCCCTGATTAGATTTTGGGGTATGGAGGTCAAAAGTCACAGAGGTCAATTTCTGAAATTGCAGGTTTTAGCCTTGTTAACACGATATCTTAAGAACCATTTGATAAATTAACTTCAAAGTTGACACTAGTATGTACATGTATCACCTTAAAGAAGACAATCTGGTTAGATTTTGGCAAATTTAGGTCAAAGGACATGGAGGTTATTTACCATGAAAGTTTAGGTTTTTGCCTTGTTAACACTCTGAACAATTTGAGCCATTAACTTCAGACTTGCAACTAGTATGCATTGTCCACAGTGAAACAAACTGATTAGATTTTTGTTTACAGAGGTCAAAGTTGAAATTTAATCTAGGTCATTATATGTAAAATTATTGTTTTTTAGCTCTGTCATCACCGTATCTCAACTACATTCTATTCATGACTGGGAGGAGATTACAGTGATCAGGCTTTAGGGTCATAAGGTGTAAGGTCAAATGTCAAAGAGGTCAATTAACATTAATTGTAGGCTTTTTATTCTGGTTATCACAGTATTTCAAGAACAGTTTGAGTCCTCAACTGAATTTAGGCGGAGGCATATATAGCAGACGCAGTCACAATTGTCTTATTAACAATGATGTCTTTGTTAAAATGTTTTCTTCTGTTTCGGTTGTTTGCTACTTTACTGAACATGCAAAGGACAAAAAGTGAGTGAGTGAGTACAATCTAAAATATTGATTATCTCTATTACAGAAGCGGATGAAGGTTGAGGAAAATGTTGGCACCCACCATCTCACCCTGCAAAGCCCCAATCCTGCATCTCCTTCAAAGATGCACCTCGACTTCATCTAGTCTCACCACGCAGCTTTGCAGACGTCATCAGAGGTACCACAGCAGGCTGGTGCTGGGCATTGAGTCGACGTGTGATGACACAGGAGCTGCTGTTATGGACGAGACGGGAAGGGTCCTTGCTGAAAGGCTGCATACACAGAAGAGGATCCATGCCAAGTAAGACCTGGGCAACGTAACCTAAATATCTTTAATCAGTTGCATATTTCAAATAACAATTCTGATTGGTTCATGGTCAGCCTTTTGAACAATATGTGCATGCAACAACGGTCTTGATTGCAAACTTATGTGTTATGGGCCCTGGTTCAGTTCAGTTGGCTACAAATCGGTTCAGTCCTTTCGCTACATATGGAAAGATATTTCAGTTTCCGACAAACCTTTTTGCTTGCATTCTATGGAACCCCAAAGAGTGCTAACAGAGCTTTAAAAAAAGTTTTTTTTTAGAAGAATATGAACAAATTCTTTAAGATTTCTCTTATCCGCTTGAGTTTATATCAACCTTAGGTAGCCTAGCAAAAAGTAGTGGCAAATAAAAACCATGGCTTTTTAACAAAGGAAAATATTTTTCAATTCAACATTCCTTTTTGCTCTGTCTGGGATCTTTCTAAAATGGGGCTGGGCAGCGTCTCATAAAACCATCAAAAATTTAAAGATAAAGTTGAGTTCTGGGGTGGTATTCTGAGATTTATTGTATCTTGATTTTAGTGAAATAATTTCAGTTGTCATAACAAAATGTACGCTTATGGCGCATCATTGGTTAATGACTGCGCAAAAGTGGCTGTGTACGTGGAATTCATCTGCGCAAACACCAATGAAATGTTGCAATTTAAAAGTTATGACAATTAAAATCTTTTCACTAAACTCAAGATAAAATAAATCTTAGAATACCACCCCTGGTCATGCGATTACGTTGTGAAAGAAACCATCTCAAAGCAATTGATAAAGGTTGATCATGTCTACATAAAAATTGGTGTATACTGTGAGCTTTTGAAATCATCAAAATGATAAGAAATTGACCCAACCTCGGTGAAAAGCACATGCACTGCACACAGAAATGGGTATATGTGACTGCACACTCATATGGCATGAATGTTCGACCCGAACACTTCTATGATAATTCTTATCATATTTTGAATACGAGGGCATTTGAAGAGCAATCCTTTTCAGGGAACATTTCTATTATGATGATCTTCCAAACTGACGTTAAAAAAATTAGAAGGCTCACAACGTATTTTTCACCTTTCCCAGAATGCAACTTTCTCTTCAAGCTTTCTGACATAGTATCGAAACACATGTGAATTTCATAGCACGCATTCCAGTGTAAAGTCCAGTAACTTGGACTTCTCACTGTTTCGTGAGATCCTGCCCAGTGTCCATTTGACAGTCTTGATGTGTTGTCATGGAGATTCCTCTTTACTTTAATTATGCAGAAATGGCGGTATTATTCCGACTCTAGCCCAAGACCTCCATCGACAGTTCATTGACCCTGTAGTTCAAGGGACTATCAAGGATGCTGGGATTGATGTAAAGGTGAAAGGCCAATTTTTAATCTTCATATGTTTCAAATAATTTAGAAGACAGTGAAATGGGTCAGTATAAAGATATGAGGATTACTAAGACTCCTCTCACAAGCGCACAAAGTACATAATTTTTTATCATGTGAAGATTACAGTTGAAAAGACTGGGAATTACAGGCTAACACCTTCATCCCATACCAGATGATGGTGATGATGATGATGAAAAAGATGAAAGAAAAACTTGGTATTGCTTGTGGCATAAACTAATCACGAGGCCCAACTTTTTAAACAGGATTTTATTTTGACATAACATATACATGCATGTAATTTGTTGCTCAGTTTATTTGTGTGGATGTATCTTGATATGAATATAAAAAAAAAGCAATGAAAGATCAAAACAGACTAATAGATGAGAATATCAGTTTGGAAATTATGATCACAACAAGGTCCTTTTATTAGGTAAACTTCACTCTTGGAGATAGATAATACACCTACGACCTTTTTACTACTGGGCCGTTTAGACAAGTGACCATTTTATACATCTTAGATATTTACTTTAACTTGTGGAGAAATGGTAGCAACTATATATTTCAAAGAGCAGGTCACCTGCGAGGGACATTATCTTTAGAATGATGTACAGTATATATGTTTTTCAGCATTGTCTTTCTTTTTGATTCCATCCAGGACCTGTCAGCGTTAGCACTTGCCACCATGCCTGGCATGCCACTCTCCCTGCGTATTGGTCTGGAGTACACCAAGGATATGCTGCTTCGTCATCCTCATCTTCCACTTATCCCCATCAATCACATGGAGGCACATGCCCTTACAGTCAGAATGGTAGAGAGGTGAGATCCATACTTATCTTTCCCTTATCTTCCACTTATTTCTATCAGTTATATGGAGTCACATGCCCTTACAGCCAGAATGGTAGAAAAGTAAGATCCATACTTATCTTTCCGGTACATAAAGTTAATGCCCTTCTAGCTTTCAGTACAGTGTATAATGTATAGTGCCTACACATACATGTATGACTGTTTTCTTGTATCACATCTTCAGAGTAGACTTTCCATTTCTGGTGCTTTTGGTTTCCGGGGGCAACTGCATCCTGGCTGTAGCAAGAGGAGTGGGAGATTTCAAGGTGCTTGGTGTAACGTGGGATGATGCACCTGGTGAGGCATTCGATAAGGTAAAAAAAAATCCTCTAAGTACAATGTTTTTGAATTTCTGAGTGATTAAAGATAAAGTTGAGTTCTGGTCATGAGACTGAATTGTGAAAGAAACTGTCTCAAAGCAATTGGGAAAGGTTGATTGTATAGCACATAAGAATTGGCATGCTGTAAGGTTTTGGAATCGCCAAAATGATAAGAAATTGACTCAATCTTGCCGAGAGTTACATGCACTGCACACAGGAATGAGTATATGGGACTACACACAAATGTTCGGCCCAAAAATTTTAGCTGGTTCTTGTCATATTTTTAATGTGAAGGCATTTGATTAGCAATCCTTTTCAGGGGACATTTCTACTATGATATTCTTACAAACTAACATAATAAGAATGAGAAAACTCGCCAATTATTTTTTGCCTTTTCCAGAACTAAAGCTTCCCTTTAAATAGAGTAAGATTTCTTATTCTTGTATATGAGCATGATTACACTTGTTGAAGATGATACTGATTGCAATGGTGATGAAGTTATGGCGATGATAGTAATGATTGTGATGATGGAAAGTGATGTTGCTGCTGCTGATAATGATGATGACCAAGATGATGATGGTGAAGTGTAATTAATCATAAAACAATGATGACAATCAGATATAGAAAATAAAGATAAAATGCTGTAAAATAATATATCATGGTAATGATGATTGTATAAAATAGACTATGATTTCTATTTTTCTCATCTCATGTCTACATCCCCTCCTCCCCCTCCACACATTCTCTCTCTCTCTCTCTCTGTCTCTCTCTCTTTTAGGTTGCTAGGCGACTGAAGCTTCAGCATCATCCTGACTGCCTTGGTCTGAGTGGAGGCCAAGCGATTGAGAAGATGGCCGAGAATGGCAACATCAGGTTGTTAGTGGAGCGAGGAGTTCCTATGAGTAGGCACAGGGATTGTAACTTTTCCTTTGCTGGTCTCAAGAACATGGCTAACTGGCTTATAAATCACCATGAAGTCAGGCAGGGTATGTTTGCAATCTTGCATATTTGTTCTAGTGTAATAAATAATACATCTTTAAAGTGAATTAAGAAACATTCTCTTACAAGATCACATATCACAGTAAAGAAGGGATGTTCTTATCACTAGCACTCCGTCCCTCTGTTTTTGTCCTTCTCTTTGAAGGTCTGACCGACTTGAATGACCATCATCTAACCACCGTTTGTGACATTGTCAGTTTCAATCTAGCACACAGGCACACACACCTAGGGACTAATATTTTCCTATCACTCTCTCCCTGTCGCTGAACCTCTGACTGCATCCCAAGACCATCGCCTAGCCACAGTCAGTGATATTGCTGCATTCTTTCAACACAAGATCACGCAGCACCTAGCAACTAAAATTTTCCTTTCTCTCTCTCTCTGTCTTTTTTTTACTCTCTCTGTCTATCTGTCTCTGTCTCTCCATCTTTTTCTCTCTCTGGCCCGTGAAGGTCTGACTGCCTCTAATGACTGTCTCTAATGACTGTCATCTAGCCACAGTTAGTGACGTTGTCGCATCTTTTCAGTACAATGTCACACAGCAACTAGTGGCAAGGAGTTTCCTATCTCTGTATGTCTGTCTGTCCCGCTCTCTTTCTGTCTCTCTGAAAGGCCGAACTGCATCCAAAGATCCCATCTAGCCACAGTCAGTGACATTACAGCATTCTTCCAACACTAGGTCACACACCACCTAGTGAGTATTATTTTCCTCTTTGTATCTTTGTATCTTTCTGTTTCCTTATAGGTTTGACTGCCTCTGATGACCACCATCTTGCCACCATCAGTGACATTTCAGCATCTTTCCAACACAAAGTCACACAGCATCTTGTAACCAGGATTGCCAGGGCCATGCTCTACTGCCAGCAGACTGGACTGATTCCAGAGGGCAATCAAACATTGGTAGGTTACCCGATAGGTTTTAGTCTGCATTTTCATGAGGGTTGTTCATGTATACATGCCTGATGCAAAAGGAAACCACACTATGAAGCGAAGAGTTTATTGTTTTTTATTGGTATGGTAATATTATGTTGTTGGGACCTGGCCATGTACATGATACATGGATGTAGACTGTACTGAATCTTACATCGTACTATTTTCTCATGCTGCTGAGCTTGTGAAATAGGTACGTTTGCACTGACCGGTTGAACAGTGAAAAGGGCATGTAATGGCAGCTCAAGGTACACAAGAAGAGTGGTCCTAATGTTCAAGTACTTTTAAAGGGTTACTAAAATAAAAAATTAATTGCCCATTTTTCGTAGGAAGGAGTCATCAGGAGCCAAAAAATATCTATCACACACTTTTTTATGCATTCAGTCGTATTTCATAATCATTTGAAAAGTACATTTTTGCTGATTTACAGAGTCATAAGCCCCGCCCCTAAAAAACCCATCGAAGCGACATCGTGATCTGTGACGTACGAAAAGTAAAGGAAAATATTCCACCCACCTGTATACCGTGTATGCCCGCAGGCCTGGCAGGCCCAGCCCGGTACGGTGCCGAGTGCGAGCATGATATTCACCGCATCGACCATTTGCATTGCATATTTTCGTGTTTAATTGCTCACAATAACGTTGATTTGAGGACACAGTTTCATCAATTATGCCGAATCGGTGTATAGTTGCGGGCTGTAGCAAGACCCCTAAAGATGATGTAAGGGGTGTAAGCCTACATCTTTTTCCTAAAGATGAAAATCTACGGAAATTGTGGGTCGCAAAGGTAAAGCTCACGCGGGCAGAGTGGCAAGGGCCGGCCAAGTGAGTGGAGTACAATCTGCAGTGATCACTTTGCCGAAGATGATTTTGAGGATCCTGGCCTGTATTCCGAATTTGGCATGAAGAAAAGGATAAGCTAGCTAAAAGATTCAGCTATTCCAACGATCAGACTTGGAGTCAAGTCTTCCAATCTGTTTTTCAACGACAGCAGCTGCAGCAGCTTCACCCGTAGACAGAAAATTCTGTCTCTCGTTCGTTAGCTAAGACGAGCTAACGAACGAGAGACATAATTTTCGGTCTACTTCACCCGTAACTCCAGGGAGCTCCAACGCGTTAATTGTAGCTCCCTGGAGTTACTTCACCCACGGCCCCTTCACCGTATTCTGCGAGGGGTTCAAACATATAAAATTATGGTCGAATTCCCCTTGCCACTCGAGCTTCTTTGCCTTCGGGGTCTGATAAATCATCTGATAAATCATCTGATAAATCAGAGTTCGTATCTGCATGGCTCAGAAAAGTCCTCCAACTCGGAATCGCAGGCACTTTTCCTCTCTCTATATAAGTTACTCGAATTCAGCCAAAATCTAAGTCAGTACTACCGTACTATGAGCGAAGTAAAAATAAAAGCTGTAAGTGAAATAAACAAAACAAAAGCGTTCACCAGTCGCTATGTACGAGGGGAACATAGTCACTGCCGTACTAAAGATTCAGTGTAGGACATTGTACATACAGACGCATAAAACGGCTGTGCACGCGTTTAAGACCAATGCAAAACTTTCGTTCGGCAAGCTCAGATGGATGAGAACATTGTTCAAAAGAAAAGCTAAAAAACAAAACAAGAGCTGTATAATTTGGGCAAAAGCGTTTTCTGATCTTGTAGAAAATATATTGTTAATGATTATTGACTCCTAAGATTATATTGATTAATTTCCTTTTTTCATAAATTGTCCTTTGAACAGAGGGGTCAAATACCGCATTCTGTGTACAATAGTATATGCTGCAGCCTGCAGATCTTGTGCCTCTTACTCTTCATACGTCACTTGGGGGTTAGCCAATCAGCTCACGAGTTTTAAGGAACGGTCCCAAAACTTCTACTTTTCCCCCTTTTTCGCCAAAACGAGACATAATTTGGACAATCGATTGGCAGATTCGTGATTAGAAGGAAAAAATACATGGAAAGAGCACCCATTTTCTCTCTAATTTAGTCAACCTTTAATACCCGTTTCAATGAAAAACAGTACTTTAGACAATAAACTTGGTCTTTACAGAAAGGTTGTTTTGATGAAGCTGGTTTGATTTATAAAAACCATAATTTGGACAGTCCAGAAAACTTTATGCAAGAAAGTAAGTTTTCAATCTCAAAGTGTTGTTCTTGATTATTAAATATTATTGAACACATAGTAATTGATTTCCATAAGATTTGTGAGTTCAGAGTCAAATGTCATTTCTATTTAGGCAGCAATTGTTCAATTTTTCTATTAAGCTGTGGAGTTTGTTTTAATCTTTGATATTTATTTATTTCAAATAAATTTGAAAAGTTTTGCCTTCAAAGAACTTTACAAAATGAATTTTTCTTTTACAGGTCGTTTCTGGAGGTGTTGCTAGCAACAAGTACATCCGCAAAGCTCTAGACTTCACCACTAGTCTCTTCAAGTATAAACTTGTCTGCCCTCCGCCTTACCTGTGCACCGACAACGGAGTCATGATTGCATGGGCTGGAGTAGAAAGACTAAGACTGGGCATGGGCTTTGCTGAAGATCCCCAGTCCCTCAGATTTCAACCAAAGTAAGGAACAGTAATGATAACCACACCAACAACCACAACCACAACCACAACCACAACCACAACCACAACCACAACAACAACAACAACATAAAGCTGTATATAACTATAATTGTGTCTTCAATGTGACATTACTTTTTAGTCCATCTAAAATATGATATTCCTAGAAATGAAGAGTGAACCTTGTTTACTAATTTTTCATATGTATTCTCAAAAATTAAGCCGTAACCTACTCATTGTATCCTTTGGAAAAGGCGCTATATAAATCCTAATATTATTATTATTATTATTGTGTTCATGTCACTCCCTCTTTCATCACTTCTACTTCTCCTTATTCATGGAAATAAGATGTATGACAGATATCTTTTAGCAAGACATTTAATTTACATTTAACACCCTTGACACAGATGTATATCAGTGGGTACCTGGTAGGACTATTCCTTGAAATGCTTTGTGTTCTGAAAATCGGTGCCAGAGCTACATGTAAAGCTGGGGTGATGATCTTCAAATACTGTCTAGAAGCACATTTAATGTTATATTATAATTTGATGTGTGTTATACAAGAACTGAATAGTATTATTATAATTATTATTAATTTTCTTTCACTTTCTGTTTAAATGTCCGTTGCAGGATGCCACTTGGGGAGGATATTTCAGAGCAAGTCTTGGAAGCTCACATCAAGATAAAACGAATCAAGTTCTGGTCATGAGACTATCCGGTAGACAAATGTCATGACATCAATATGTCAAGTCTTTTACGACCTGTAAGACTGTTACTCCAGGGCAACCAATATTTGAAGAGCTGTTTTCTCACATAGTCGGGGAGGGTCGTATCATGATAAAATTAATCAAGTTCTGGTGATGAGACCTTTTAGCGGAACCAATGATATGACGTCTTATATATTAAGTCTCTTACATCTGTAAGACTTTAACTTCAAAGCATACGATATTACCACTTTGAAGAGATGTTTTCTGACCAAACTAGGAAGGCTCACCTCAATATGAAACAAGTCAAGTGCTGATAATGAGACTATCGGGTAGACCTGATGGAATGACATCTTACATCAAGCCTATTATATCTGTATGACTGTTACTTTATGGCAACTGATGTTACCAATTTCAAGAGGTGTTTTCTGACCAAGTCAGGAGGGTGATATTAAGATAAAATGTTCAAATAGAGTTCTTGTGAAGAAACTATATAGCAAGCCCAAAGAAATGACAGTTTTTATAAAAGCCTATTACATCTGTAAGACTTAAACTTCTAAGCAAACAATATTACCAATTTAAAGAGATATTTTCAGGAGGCTAACATCAAGTTAAATTGAATAAAGTTCTTGTGAAGAAACTCTTTGAAAGCCCAAAGAAATGACAGTTTATATCAAGCGGCTGTAAGCCTATTACATCTGTAAGACTAAAACTTCAGGGCTGCTGGTATTGTCAATTTATGAACATAGGAATCTAAGAACGTTTTTAACTTATCCAAGCAGGCTTCATGAAAAGATATTTGATAATAAAACATCATAAGTCGTAGATTTGGTCTCTTACTCTAATATTTAGAGTTGCCTTATGGTGCCAGTACACAAATGAAGGTTCTAGAGAAATGAATAGAACTTTTGCAAATCTGTACAATTTGTTTTTATATCATTCTTGGAGATGAATTAGCTAAAGAAATAAGAATGTTAGAATTTAAATTGTATTTGTCAGTCACCATAGTGTTTGCATGAAAATCTTGTGAGGTTTTATATAATAAAGTGATAGGTACATATGAATTTGTTTGATTGTTTTATAAATTTTGGAATGTGATATTTTTCCTTCCTGTTATGGTGCATAATTGTCACATTTTCATTTCTGTTCATCCTTTAATAACACTTATCCTTTTATTCACTATTCCTCATGGAAGCTTTAAACTTTATGGATTTCACATTATTTGTAATGGGCCTTGTGGTTTACATCACTTATTGTACATCTAGATGTACGAGATGATGAATATTCTGTAATCCATGCCAGAACTTCATTAGTCGACATCAGAATGTGATTAAAAATACCCAACAATATAAGCTGCTTTTTTAAATACATATAGCGGCTTCTTAAAGGGATTAGGTAACTTTGTGGAGGCTTGATTTAATAAATTGTTGAATTTTGATATCTGTCTTGTATAATGATGTTCAGAAGGATAAACAAGTAGCCAGGCATAGAAAGGTTTTCAAATATATAATGCTATTATTAAGATATCTATGACTGAATACTCCCATTTACGAAAGCGTATGGCTATACGCTTTAGTCTAACACTGAGTCTATGGGGGAAAATGAATCTGGCATTTCCGGTCACTTGCATATGTTGACTTTTGTGAAGCACATGATGATTTTGAAGTGCTTTTTTTTCCTGGGCTTCGTTTTTATACCATATTACATACACTGATAGCATTGGAAGGCCAGGCACCTCAGATTTTACCAAGCCTCTACAAAGTTACCAAATCACTTTAAGATAAGCAAATAGAATCGGTCAAATCAGGTGTCAAGAAGTTTCTACAAATTATAATAAAAAATGTTCTATCAAAAAGGAAGTGATTTTTTCCTTGTTTGAATTATCACTGTTTCATGTTTTTGTCATTGAAAAATTCTGGTTTGTCTATTCCATGAAGATCCTTATTGTCTGTATGTTCATCTATATACTGCACCTTGTTGCTTAATACAAATAATGAGTTCTTGAGGAAAATATGGAAAAATATTTTGAGAAAAAATGATTACAAGTAATCTAACATGCAGTAGATGGATTGTTGGAACCAGCAAAATATATCAATAATCAAGTAGCGCGTCCACCAAAACAAACGGGCATGTGTATACATGTTGGGGTCATTTTTTTACCATGAACTTATTACGAAATAGCTTATCACAAGACCATAATGTACGTGGTCAGGATGACTACAGTTGTAGCTCTATTTCCCAATCTTTATTTCCTCATTGCCTGGCCACATCCTGGATACATTTTAGATCAAAATGGTTAGACAGATATCATCCCTTGTAAAAAAGTACCATAGTACCCATGGTAATATGACGGTAATTCAACCAAATTACCATGATTTGATGGTAATTTGGTTGAATTACCATCATATTACCATGGGTACCATGGTACTTTTTTACAAGGGATTTATTTGGAGTTTATTCAGTGTAATTTTTTAAAATTGATTCCTGGTAAAAAAAAAAATTGCTGTCATGACCAGAACTCAAGATTAGCTCTAATATAAGAAAATAATTCTGGAAGGAATTCAAATTGATATTCAATGACAGTGAGTGCCAAAGAGGTGCTCATATATACGTGTAGTTCAAAGATTATGGGGCAAGTCCACAGTATTTAGTCATTTGGTGTCCCAGACTTTACAGAGTATTGGCAAGTTATGAACATAAATTGACATCAAAAATTTCATTTTACTTCATATTTGGTCTGATCCAAGATCTTTTAGGGCTACTGAATTAATACAGTGATCAGATATAAACAAATCCTAGATGTGGTCAGAAAAGTATAGGACAAAATACCTTGCACCTGCCCTTTAATAAGTGATCAGTGTTTAAAAGCAATAAAAAATATTTACTTGAGGTGAAATAACTCCGCCCCTCAGTTAAAAAAAAAAAATATCCCATTAATGATTAAAAAAAAAAAACATCCCCACCTTTTCTTTCTCTTCCTCTCTCACTCTCTCTTTCCCCTCTCTCTCTCTCTCTTCCATCTTTCCATCCCTCCTTCCTCTCTTTTTGTTGACATCTGCCAGATCTCAATTTGGAAGGGAAGTAGTGCAATTATGACAAATACACAAAAGGAAACTTCACCATAGTGCATAAATTTTTCTTTAATTTGTGATTTTGATTTCAAATATCTGACATATTAATCAATCAGTATGATAATTACAATCAATCATATATATATATATATATATATACTTGAGGAATGTATACCTTATTTCTATACAAAATAATAATGCAAACATAGACCATTGTGTACTGAGATGATTATGTAAAATCAACTGCACACACGTGTACTGACAAAATTATGGACATAAATGGTACTGGTTACAACTTTGCATTTCATATCATTGAAAAATCTCATTCCAACTGGCTCTAAAATGTGCACAAATCATTCCCTAAATGGACTACTGGTGCATATTTATTAATAGGGGGGCCACTGAAAAGAGGTGATCATTTCATAAGGTTGAACATGGACTCTGGAGATGTGTGATATTTCATTTACATATATTGCAATCAAGGGACATGACTTGCTAATGCAGCATCGAGTCTTTGGCCATTTATACATGTACTTTCATGGACATTTTAAAATCTGCAAACTCCCTTCTCTCTGTTTTGGAACATCTAGATTCTAATGTACTACATTTTAAAAATACATACACTTCATAGAAACACTTTATGTAGTGTAAATGTACAATACATATAGAAAAATTCTGGGGAGAAAAGATAGTTATGAATAATTCTGATTTGGAAATAGAGATCCCTTCTGCTCTAATAAGTGTTCATAACTTTTCTGCTATTAAAATGGATTAAAATATTTATTGTTTGCTAATAGCATGAACTGCACTAACTTATTTTAGACCCCACTGACTAAAACTTTAATACAAAATATTTCATTAACTTAGTTAATTTCTATATTTCTAATTTTGTGATTTAGCTTAAAATATAAAGCACCACTGATGTAAAAATGAATGAAGTCATTTTAAGTCCCTTGTTTAATACTTATAATTATAATTCATTATTAGGAGGATAACAAATTTTGATGAGCTGATCTGCTTAGAAATAATTATTCTAAAATTTGAAGCACCTAAAGTGTAAAGATAAAAGTTTGTCATCCCACACTGATTCTTGCTTTAATTTTGATTTTTGCATGAAAAGTAAGAAACACTCGTATAAAATGCATACCAGAACAGTCTCCTTCAAGCCAATACATTATAATCTATCATTACAAATATATTTTCTGTAATACATGTATATACATGGACATCTAACTGTACAATTTGAATATATCTATGAGAAAGAGCAGTAAACAACATACATCAGCGCACAGGTTTACCTATATTCCAATACCTGTAAATTCTTATTTGCAACTGCATGGAAAATATGTACATGTACGAGTCTACAAGTGAATTCATATGTTCATCAAGGCAAGAATGCATAATAGTAGTTGAAATGTACAAAATAATTTACAATACAATAAGAGACACACAAGAAATAAATAAATTAGTATGATCATGTTCCAGCTTCAAAGATATACAAATATTATTCTACCAAACTAAAATTCACTTTATTCAAAGACTTCAGCGCATTGAAAACTGCACTGCTCCTGTTGTTCTTCACGCTAGGAGACCGGATCACGCATCACCCCTACTTGGGCAACTTCTTTGGCTACCGGTCGAAAAAAGAATAATTTACAAAACTGCACTGTTTGTTTATAAATGTACACATAATGTTGCCCCTGAATATTTGTCTTCCTTGCTACAAACTTCATTCAACTACAGACACAACGACTCTCCATGTGCCCAGAATAAATTCAGAGATAAGTGAGCAAAATTTTCATTACATATCCCGGTTTATGAAATAGGTTACCACGTCAATCATGCTCTAGTATCTCGGTTGTATCACTTAAGAAGCATCTTAAAACTTATACATTGTAGTGAATTGTATTAAATTCATACATGTATTACATTTTGCGAGCTTTCATATATTGATTAATTTGTCTTGTAAAGCGCTTTGATCAGTTTTAAGTTGGATATACCACTATAAATCATTATAATTATTATTATTCATACATGTACCATTAAGAAAATACAAGCACTTGCATCTGGAATGCAACAAAATTCCTAACTTCTATGATTTATTTCTGTATTCTACATACCTAAGTAGAAAGCTTTGAAAGGGGGAAAAAAAATCAACTACAAATAATATCTTACATCTACCAAATCAACTTGCTTTTCTCTTGCTAACTGACATTTTATCTCTTAGGTATTCTATACAAAAACAACGTCATAAAAACGGGACAGGTAAAAAGGTATATTTCATAAGAGTTGGAGATAATAATAACATACTGTGGTGCTTTGATTCTTTGGATCATATGGTGAAAAAATTATCTTTTCTTTTACTTTTCACAAGTATATTTATTCACAGACACGAAGATATTCACAGATACAAATATCACACTAAGTCACAATCATGACCCAAGTCTGGATGAAGATCATGGCATTTTTTAATGTTTTTGTTTATTTTCATTTTTTCAACTTTAAGCCGAACATTAGTTTGAACATCAAGATACATATTATTAAGTTCAGGCAAAATATCTTTATGGAATACCAGTAAAAATTGTTGTTTTTTCACTCAAACCTATACAGACTCTACTTTTTCTTTCCTTAAATGCTTTCAATAAGAGAAACGTACATGTAAAAGCACACTATCAGAGATTCACAATTCACAATTCATTTACATCAGGACTTGTACGCTCATTTTATGAGTGTAAAAATCTTGCACTCGGCAAAGAAGTTACCAGTTCACCTACGAGTGTCAGACAGTCTTGTCATCGATCGAGTTAGGAATTTATGATGAAGAGTTTTCCTTAAGCAGTTTCTTCTAAAGTTGGTGGAGGGTGTGCATATTATGGAAGACCTTTTGGTCGTAAAGTGATGTCCACTTTTGGTAATTTATAATATCTGTTATAAGGTGCATATCCGAATGATATACATGTACTTCCGAATTCTCCGTGAAAACCCAAGTTTATGTGACTTTAATGAACAATACAGAATACTGAAACCACACAAATACATCAAAACTCACACTCACACATGCACACTAAAAATGATCAAGGAATGTTTCTGTATTATTAAAATTAAAGTACAATAAAGCATAGTGATCGTGAAAATACCTCTATCAAATATCATCCTCTGTGCACTTTGAATATAACTTGGTCAAAGAATTTCTCACTGCACTTTGATAATGGCAGAGCCACTCTCTAATTCCCTGAATAAAAGTCTTTATACAAATCTAAAATTATACATGTACTTTAATAACTACATGTACTTTGATACAACATGCTCTAGAAAAACAACATTTTATCCTACAAATACATTTTGTATATATCTATTCTATTGCACATTATTTTTTACACAACTTAAAAATACGAGCATTTTCATAATAGTATCATAAAACCAGGGGCTGATCCAGGATTTTGTATAAAAAAGGGTTATCAGTTCAAAAAGAAAGGGGGCACAATTCAAAAAGAGGGGGCACAATGTACACTTTTCTATCAAAAGGGGGATGGGGCACATCCTGGAAGTGCTCTCCCTAAATCCACCACTGATAAAACCACTAAAAAAACAAAAATGAGCAAATTATGTCATTGATAAAGGTTTTAAGATATCAAAGCAGCAAATATTGATTTGTAAAATGTAAGAGATATGGGACATTCGAGATCTTTTGTTTCGAGAGTAGAAAAAGGATATAGTGTGAGAGATTAAAGATGTAATAGATACAGGATGATAAAGAAATAATAGATCAAACATAAATCATGAAAATTATATAGAAGACATATGTTGGGTGATGTTGGCAGAGGCTAAAATTAGGAAAAATTGGACACAAAGGGAAATGGAATCCTAGCTGAAATGAAGCCATGAAAAGCCTTTGGGATAGATTACAAAATAAAAAGGTGCCAGACATGAAAAGATGAGAAAGAATGAAATTTTGATCCACTTTTGACAGAAGTTTAAAAGAAAGAGAATACAAAAAAGAGAGGAAAAGTTTTAGACGTAAGAGGAGAGGGAGCACAGCTTGAACGAATTTAAATTACACAAAGAAATGAACTTAATATAAACAAACATCAAGAGAAGCTTTGGTTTAAAAACATATCCGTGATAAGACACAAAATAAGAGGCAAAAGGGAACTACATGTGGCTTCTTCAATACACAAACACAACATGCAAAATAAGAGAGTTCAGCAGCAAAAGGACACTACATGCGCTTTCAAAAGCACGCAACATGCCACACGGTTGAGAGAGAAAGCCGAGAGGATGATACATTTAGAGGATGACAGATCGTGCAAGCAGTGCAGTGATGGGTCATAACCATGTGTTTTGTTCACTTACACTGAACCCTGTGGTTAAGAAGAGAAACAGAATTTGAGTCAGGAAGAGTAACATAATGTATACATCGCAATAAGTCGGTTCGTAATTACAATTTGTGCATGTGCAGATAAAGGTCATTTGTAATGAGTACAATTGACTTTTATATGTTGTCATTTTACACACCATGATGCGCGCACAATTATGATTTTACATGTTAAACAAATAACGTGTCCACCAAAACAGATGCGCATGCACGTACAAATTTGGGTGGTTTCAGGGTCATTTGCACCATGAACTAATTACAAAGTCATGGAGAGTAAAATAATGGAGAACTCAATATTGTCCTTAAAATGAAATTCTAGTCAGGAAGAGAAATATTATGTAGACATTGTAACTGTCCTAACAATATAGTTTACACATCATCATGGGCTCGGCAGAAGGGAGCAAACAAATAGCAGACGTAACATTTTCACAAACATGCATTATTAAGTATATAATTTGTATATAACAAATTTGGTACACTGTCTGAAATGTCAACTGTGATAAGAAACATGTTCTCTATATCATTTCTTTTTAAAAAGCCTTCTAGAAGCCAGGCATATAAATGAGAAATCTTCAATATAAACAGTATAAGATTGCCAATCCAGTACATGTTGTTCAAGTCAGTGTTGCAATAAGGACTGCTATAAATGTCTGCAATTGGTCTTTGAATGAATCAATTAATCAAATAAACAAAGTTAGTCTTGAAGAAAGAACTCTCATAAAATATAAAGCTTGGTGAAAGCAATCAAGGCACTTGTGGAAGAGGTTTCAAATAAACACTTCAGAATCGTTGCAAATTTCTTTGTTCTATGCAGTCACTTTGTTTTTAGACCTGAACATTCCATATTCAAATGTTTGTATTCAACTTATCTCAGTCCACTTTTGATTAATAAAATACATATAAAATCCATATTTGAACTAAATATCACAAAATCTGTTTATGCTTCTCCATACATGTACATACCACTCTGTTGACACAAAACATTCCCTTTTTGTAATAAATTATTCCTCTCAATATTGCACAGAAAGCTTGTGCACTCTCACATCACTTGTATGAAGTCTAGTTGAGTGACATTTGTTGAAGTCCATTAGGTTACAAGAAAGTATTTTTTTCGAATAAAATCAGTATAATCTTACAGCGGCATCATAGTGTATCTTACTTCCAGGTTTTGGTTTAATAATAGTCACTATTAAAGTAAAAGCTTAGCATCAAAAGATAACGTTGAAATTTTTGTGTTTCAAACAAAAGATATCGAAAACAAGCTGCTGAAAACTGCTTATCCAATAATAGCGAGCCAATGGAGTAAAATGGAGTCAAAAAGGGGCCTGAGCTTTCGATCCTAGCAGAATCTTCGTCAGAGGCAAAAAGACCAAAGATCAAACAAAAGATGATAAAAATAGGCACTTAAAATTTACTGTAAGAATTGAACAGAATGCAGCATTAATAATTTTCTGAATATAACTCAGAATCATCATGAGTGCTGTAATAAAACTGAATAGTGGCACAGCCAAATGTCTGACACAAATTATTGTGCATATGGCTGATGAATAATACATGAAATAAATTGTTGAGATGATGCATTTAGCAAATTTGGTTGCATCTTATACCTTAAGAGCAGCTTCACTATCTGTACCTGTTAATCCATTAGTTGTAACTTCTGCACCTAGAAAGACATCGTCTTCTTTTAAATCCATCTCCCTGTCTATTTCGTTAATCTCTTGGACAATGGTGCTGTTCTGAATGCCATCCTTTGATGCAAATGGCTGAGTGGTTGGTCCGTTTGTGGTCGATGGGAGTTCCGGGTCCCTTGCCACCTCATGTATTGAGCGCTCACTGGAGTCACTCCGGACCATGCGGGTGGTTACAGGGGGCGTGTTGGGGACGCTATTTACTGGAGAGGGCTTGAAATGGGTTGGGGGGTGGGGCCGCAAGAGGGGCGTGTCCTCATGTGGTGAAGGAAGCTCATGTGATATCTCATTGTTAGATTGTTCGTATGGAACGTTCAGCTCAATATAATCCTAGGAAAGAATAAGAACAGGCCAGGGTCAATATATTGGACAATACAATGTTATCAAAACAGTGAAGTGAGAAAGTGAGATGGTATATTGCCATTTGGTCTAACATCATTCAGTCTAATATCAGTTGGTCCAATATACATTTGGTCTAATCAACATTTCGTCCAATAACCAGTAGGGCCAATATCCATTTCGTCTATAACCATTTGGTCTAATATTCATTTGGTATAATCCCAATTAGTCCAATACCCATTGGGTCCATATTACAGTTGGTATAACGTCATTTGGTCTAATGTCATTTTCGTCTACACCCATTTCATCTAATTAACACTTGGTATAATTAGCACTTGGTCCAATTACTGTTTAGTCTAATAAGCCAAAGCTAAGGATCTATGACCCTAGGGCATCCATATCCAGATTCTGTATGACAGTCCGTTCAAGTTTCTGCAGTTAATTTGTATCTAGAGCTAGAGTCTAGATCAATTTACACATCATGGAGGTGTTTTCCACACTTAGTGGAAAACAATGCCTTTCATACCGTAGATATTAGAATATTTCAATGGTAATAATAATTCTTATTCTTTATGATAATGCTTATATTATCATTTAAAAAAAATATTGTTATTATAGTGAAGCCTATGTATCATTTCAATAATTCAAAAAGTATTATTACTATTATCATTAGTCTATTATTAGTCTATTACTATTATCATTATTATCTAATAAGCTTATTGTTTCAGTGCATAAGCATATGATGGGGGGTTGTGGTGTCCAGACACTTGTAACCGACATGTCCCGGGTTTGAAACCAAATCAATGTGCTAGTACCTTTTGGTAAGGCATTAATCCTCATTTCCCAAGTCCCTCATATAGGATGTAAAACCATACCCTGGTTGCTTGCCACCTTGTACACAATTGCTTTCTAAGCAGTCAGGTAAAATAAACATCTATTGAATGACTTACTGATCTGACATTGGCCTCCAACATGTCACCAAGTCTAACCGCTAGGACGCTGAATGATGGTCTAGACTCAGGGTCAGGTGTCCAACATTCCAACATTGTGTCATATCTGAAAGAGTAAAAATATTCTTGCTACATAAGAGATGAGGCTTAATTCAATAATAACAACGATATCATATTGCTCTCATATCCATTCCAGGGGATGTTCAAGGGGGCCACCTACAAAGCACCACACTAGGATTACCCAGGCTTTAGCCAAGATGGCCTCAGGTGCTGAGAGCAGTCAAGGAATAATATTCTACCGGTTACCCATTTACTACTTGTACATTTTAGTGACCATTGTGCATTATCTTTTGACTCAGACATTGCCAGAATGCTAGGAATTATAGGCCTACATTGTACATGTGTACAAAGAACAAAATTTACTGAAATTTTTAGTCTTTTTCCAATACACTACGTTGAGCCATTCACGAAAAGCAGTATTTTAATTGCAACTAATCATTAAAGTCCCTTAAAATCTCTGAAGCAGATACTTGGCACTTCATCTACCAAAACAATTTGGTAGATTTAATTGTCATTTTAGCGCAGAGATAACATGCGTGCACTGAAACGCACATGACTTTTGTTGGCTGCGCTTATGTTATGTCATCCAGGAAAGCAAATGGCAGCCTCCATGACTGTGTGACTCTTGGCATTTCTATGGGGTTCGTAACCATTTTTATAGACTTCATAATCATATTGCCGACCTGTTTTATAAAACTATTATTACATGGTTGTGAGTTCGTGCGTTAGTGCGATCCGGCAACACGCAGGTTTTTATCGTGGTGTCCAACACACTCGGCTTGCACCTCGTACGTATAGTACACCACAATAAAAACCTTTGTGTTGCCAGATCGCACCAGCACACTCCCAACCATGTATTAATAGTATATTATCATTATCATCATTATTATTATAATTTTTGCTTATTACTTATACTTATTTTAATTATTATTGTATAGTGCAGTTGAATGTCTGGAACATATACTCACACTCCAGGTGGTGCATAATCAGGTGAATTCATTCGATATCCATTCTTGATCTTGTTGTAGAACTTCTCATCGATTTGAATCCCAGGATATGGTGAACCACCAAGAGAGAATACTTCCCACAAGAAGACAGCATAGGCCCATCTAATAATTACAATGATGAAATAATACAGATTACATTATTCATATATTTATACTCCACATACATGCAGCTAATTTGCTAGAGATTCTCTGGAGAAGAGAAGTAAGAACATGAAAATACACAACAATGGTACAATTACATTCATACATGGGCATACATACAAATAATATAGGAAATTCAAACAAATTAGTAACCAGTCGTTACTTCAAAACAATCTACATGTACACCTGATATATTGTGAATGTCTATTGGAAATTGACTTCATACAAATTGTGCAAATGTTTGATCTCAATAATTTCTCAGTTCCAGGAGCAGAATTACAAGAGCTCAAACATCTGCAAGGATTTTAAACTGACATTGCAACCTCGTATTCTGGTGCATATCTAGGTATACAGTGGAAAGAAAAAAAACAATAAAATAATTATAGTACGCCTGTATGATTACATCCTTAAAACTTACACATCACTATATGTTGTGAATACTTTGTCAAAAATAGACTCTGGTGCCATCCACTTGATAGGTAAACGCCCTTGCTGCAATGGAGAGATTGGTGTGGAAATAAAGAAAAACATAATGTTTGAGACTAATGAATCAAGCAAAATCTCTTAACTCATTAAAACTGATCAGTGCTAATTTGAATTAGGTGAAACTTAGCTCAACATTATAATAAACTGTTGATTATTAAACTACGTATTATTCTAAACCTCTGATGGATATCATTACATAAGCTATACAAATGGCATAAAAAATCTTCTTTTCTTCATAATATACAATACAGGCAAAGTCCTAGTTTATGCAATAAGGAGCATCAGTTTTTCTTAGAGCTATAACATGGAGGGCTTAATGCACAGAAAAACATAAGAGATGTTATAATACATGATAATACATGGAAATTAACCTTTCATACAGTATTGTCAATAATTACAATAGAAACATTGGGGGAAGAAAGAAAATGGAAAGTTTGAGATGATTAGACAAAGAACAAGAAAGTTATGGCGTTAATTACCTTGAAATCACTTATAATGTGAGAGATCTTCTATGAGATGATTATTAATATGAGAAATCTTCTATTGGCAATGTGGTCGTAATGTGTGATGGCATACAAGTACATGAATGAGGAGAACTACATCACCCATAGTTACGTTACCAAACCACATAACCGGGTTGCATGACATATGCTCCTGCAACAATTGCTTTGCAGTCAGTTTCACACAATGACGGAGGTCTGAACCAAAACTGTGGACCCAACAGTATCCCATCTTTAACCCTTACCTAATCTAAATCATGATTGCAACACCAACCCTATATCTTAGATGAAATAAAGCCTGGATCAAATGTCAGAGCACCGTATAACCTATCAAAGCTATCCTGTACTATAATAATCTAAACAGATAGTCACAAATTACCTTGCCACTTGCAACGTAGTCTGGGTCATCATATAGATGCTTAGCCAGACCAAAGTCACATATCTTGAGGGTATAGCTCTCCGTTACCAGCACATTCCTAGCAGCTAAGTCACGATGAATAACCTTTGTAGAAGATAAGAAGAAGTTTATAGAAAAGAGGGTTTAAAAGTCGATCAATACACACATGATTCAGGCAATGGATGTAAATATCATACAGTGAATAAAAGGGAGACACAGATCATACAGTTAAAATCATACTTCTTTCCAACACATTTTTTCAAAAGGTTTTGAAATAGATTTAGGTCCTATGCACTTGTAGGTCTAAAGGGACCAAACCTGGTGAATACACATATTAAACTGCTACTCAATAATCTGTGGCAATTGGCCATCTGGAAAATTCCCTCTCCTTTGGTGACCAAATAAACCATTCAGGAAATGTGGAATTTAGAGCATGAAATTTTCCTTCATTTATTTTTTGTTGTTGCTAGGATCAAGTGATCTGGCCAGAGCTATACATACAGAGAGTCGCGACACTGGAGGTCCTTTCTGATTGGTCAGTCATCAGTGGCATATCCAGGATTTCCCAATAGGGAGGGCGCCAGGAATTATTGATCGCCGTCATGGGGGAGGGGTCTTTGGAAAATTTTTGCTTCTGAAGAAGGGCTGAGATGCAAAATAGTGCTATATGTGACCAATTTTGAAGCCTATTTAATGAACAATATTTTTCAATTGGTATGAGGATTTTTAATTTTTTTTTTTTTGACGGCCAATAGGGGGGGGGGCGCGCGCCTGTTGCGCCACCCCTGGATACGCCCCTGGTCATTTCATGGAGCTTCAAATAGTTCTCTCCCATAGAGAATGTACATGAAAGCGAACTATTGGGAGCTCCATGATCCGCCATGTTTTAAACAAAGACCGAGTACGCGCAGACTTATTATGCGTGTGTCACAACTCTCTCTTTCAACGCATTCTCGATCTGGTTATGTGCTGCCTTCTCTTTGAGGAGAGAGGACATCTACATTTGTAGTACAGCTGTAGGGGCAGGAAATTAAGTGTGTTCACCACGACCATATCGGTATAAAAGTACGAGGTAATATCATAACCTTATAAATTGGATGAGTAGACATATGCATGGTTCAACAAGTAAAAACCATGGCTTTTTCGTAAATGAAATTATCTGGCCACCTTCTCCTGGAATCTTTCTTGAAGGGGAAGGCATACACCATTAAAATGACAGACTTACACAATACAAGTGTAGATAAAAGACAATTTTGTTAACTCTCTAGATATGGTCCTTTGCTCAAAACCTGTGGTTTAATATCTACCTTAACCATTTCTTAAAAATACATAACCATCAATGATATCTTACATTTTTAGAAGCAAGGAATTCCATGCCCCTTGCGACTTGAAAGCTATAGCAGAGGAGATCTTGTACATCAATAGGGTCATCCTGGAGTGCGGCTACAACCTCCTCTGGAATCACCTAAATAACCACAAAACATATGTTGTTGACATTGTCTTAAATTCATATTGAGCCATCAAAGAGTCAAAATAATGATGACGATGATAATGACAGAAATGATGATGATGATGATAATGATGATTACAATGACAATAAAAATGATGATGATGATGATGATGATAATAACAATATTAACAAGAATTCTAAAGCCAATGACTACTTTGTGAGAACAATGCTTTTCCAATTACTGATACTTTCACATTGTATTATTTATCAGGTCAATGGATGCAATTACAATGGTGCGGTATACAGTCTCCATTCCAAGCTGCCATTTTACATACCAACCCTTGTAAAAAAGAACCATAATACCCATGGTAATTTGACAGTAATTTGACCAAATTAACATCAAATCATGCAGAGTACTAGATCAAATTACCATGATTTGATGGTAATTCGGTCAAATTACCATGGATACTATGGTACTTTTTTACAAGGGAAGCTTGGTTCTCTATGTTCTGAAAGATAAAGTTGAGTTCTGGTCATGAGACTGAAAGCAACTCAGAAAGGCTGATTATAGCACATAAGAATTTGTGTATGCTGTAAGGTTTGGGAATCACCAAAATTATATTTTACCCTTCCCAGAACTCAAGTTTCCCTTTAACATTTGCAACAGAATATGAATGGTTTTATAATATCACCAGACAATCAACCAATTATTGTCTCAATCTTGAAATTCTACATTATGAAAAAAGAAAGATTTTTACACTTGTGGAACCAGCCTCACTCCCGTAATTCTTGATTAAGGACATAAGGGGATTGAACCTAGGACCTCTGCACCGACAGTCAAAAGACTGAACCACTGCACTGAAGACCCCTTACCTGATCATAGACAGCCTTCATACGTCTTTCACTGCCTGAGGATGTCTGGAAGTTGCTGCTTGCTCCTGTACTACTAGAATAACCTGTGTGACTCTGACTGCCTGTGGCCTCTGGTGTCTCTGAAAAGTATTTTCTCTTAGATCGCAGGAAATCCAGCAGGTTACCATGGCAACAGAATTCAACAATGGCCAATACAGGACCTGTAAAACATGATGTTCAAAGCAATTATTGAACAAGGGAAGAAATGTTGCATGAAAAAAACTGTTTATACATGTACATGTATGATCAAGATGTACAAAAGTCACACTACAGTGTATATTCATAATGCTATCCAATACATAATTTTATGTGTTCTATGTACAAAATAAGACATTTTAGTATACAGGAATATATAGGACTAAAGCCTACCACACACTACACGATCAGTCTGCGATTTCGATTTAGGACGAAAATGTAAGAACTTTTGATATAATCATTTAAACATGTACAATATTTTTGATTGGGATTCAAACAGTCATATAGCCAGTAAAATCGAAAAATCCATTGCGAGCTTTCTAGTGGGAGGAAACGCCAAATTGACTCCGAGCCGTAGTGACCTCAGAGCAGTCCTACAGCTGTTGACAATTTGAAACTTATTTGGCCCTTATTCCGGGTATAAGGCTGCCAGTGCACCAAAATCGTATGTTTAGGATTCATATTATTGTTCAGAACCTGAATCGGGTAGATTTTATTTGTTAAAATGCTCATATTCAATGCTATTACGATTTTATTTCCAAAATCGGATCGCAGTCGTGTATTTGGTGGGCTCAATACATAGACTAGTACATATTGCAATGACACAAAATTTGAAAAATGAATGGCTTTGAAAATGATTTTTCAAATCACTCATGTATACAAGTTTATTTTTTAAAACCTCGTAAAACAAAGAGTCATAATTAGTGGAATTCACTGTTTGTGATGGGTGAAGCATGTGTCTGCACAGACAAGTCAGTGCATAGATCAGACATATGAAAGGAAAATGAATTATTTTCCTCTTGCTAATATAAAACTTTAACTAACGGATAGCAAAATGTCCCTGAATCAAGGAATTAAGAAATGGTACTAGGTAAAAGTTTTCACTAAATGTTAAGTCACTTTAGATACAATGGTTAGTAAATCACGATTTAATTGAAAGACTATGACATGCTCTCACCATTTTGAGTGCAAGCTCCAAGGAAGTTGACCACGTTGAGATGTTTACCAATGTGTCCAAGCATCTTGAGTTCTGCCCACAAAGCCTTCTTCTCCTGGGAAGTTGCTCCACCTGGACATCCCCAAGAAATATAGAGGAGCACTATTATCATTATCACTATCATCACCATCAATATTATTGCATGTAGGTCTTATTTATACAGGGTAGCCCCCTTAGAGCCTTTACAGACTACAGGACAGTTATACGAGATACGTTCCCTGCCCATTTTCCAGCTAAAAGAAATATATTTTTGCCCTATTTTTCCCCTATTTTTCTCCTATTTAAAAAAAAATAGCTCTATTTTTTTCATATTTTCGCTGAAAAATAGAAAAAAAATAGTCTATGTCCATACTTTTTTTTGAAAACTAGAAAATAAATAGACTATTTGTTCACTATTTCCCGGCCAGCTTCTTATTAATAACTATTTTAAAGCTATTTTTTCAAAATATTATTTTTACGGAACTATTTTGGGACTATTTTTTAACCTTCGACAACTTTTAACTATTTTTAACCTATTTTTTTTCTTCTGCACACATGATAGGCTATTTTAAAACTATGTTTAAAACATTGTCTACTATAGATTTTTAGACTGCAAATTACTTAATAACTATTTTTGTACTTCTAATATTGCAAATTACAGTACTATTTTTTAGCTATTTTTTGTACCAATACTTTTTTTCTACCTATTTGAGGGGGGTATTTTATGCTATATATATTTTTTCAGTAGAAATGAAAAAATAGTAAAAAAATATATTTTTTAACTAGAGATTTCGGTTCCAATAATATATGAAAAAAAATATATTTTTTTACTCTTTTTTTCCACTATATTTTCACACTGTTTTACAAGCTATTTTTCCTCTATTTTTCCATTGAAAAAATAGTCAAAAAATATATTTTCCCTATCTATTTTTCCACTATTTTCCCCGTATTTTTAGGCTATTTTATTTCGGGCAGGGTTGCAGTAGGAATCATGGCACTAGGACAACAATGGAGCGCAACTATGATATTACAGCAGATTAACAGTGCACACACACGATAAGCCCTACCCGGTTGTACGATACGATGTTCAGACTACAAGGGGATGGTGATTCTTTATCGATTCATTCGAAACAATGCTAAAAAGCGTGTTTCACTATACAATGTTTCTCTATGCAATTTTCAGACTATGGACATTTATGTACTAATTGTATAGCCATGCAATAAATATAGATATATAGTCTGAACAGAGGGTTATAGGTAACTATTAAAGCGAAACGTTGTGGTGCGTAAAAATACGGGAAAGACGCCCATGACAAAATTATTCAAAATCAAAATTTTATTCTATAGAGGCAGAACTAAAATACATGTATTAGAATGTACTAGTATTTATCTCTTTGAACACTTTTAAGCAAAATAATATTCAGATAAGTCTGATTCGAATTTTAGAAGCACAGACAAAACTGGCAATTTTCCTCTTTGTGTAAGCTACCTTAGTACAGTGCCTACACTTTTTTCCAAGATCTCAAGGCAATACTGATCTGTGTACCTGTAGCTTTGCTATTTTTGTTTGAAGCATTGGACTTCGAGGTTTTACAAGGTACATGTAACTCAGTTAGCAAAACCTGGTGGGGCAGGATGAAAAACCACATGCACCTAAACCTACTGGTTACCTAAACCCAAATAGCAACCCCAACCCTAACTCTATATCTTTCACAAAATAAAGCCCAAAGCAAAAAAAAAAAGTTTTTAGTTAGCATATGTCACAAATGACCCCAAATGTCCACAGATATTTTCAACATGGAGAGGTCCCTTTTGTGCACTTTAGAATATAAATCACTCTCAAGTGACAGAGGTGCCTCATGAATATAGCTTTTGTTTCGCCTTTTGAAATGAATACTTCCACCTGGGTATCATGGAATTCACCATTGGTATATAACTGAATAATGATTACATGACATTCATGAGAACACATTAAGTATTTGTGTCAGTGGGTTTTAGAATTTGTCACAGAAGACCTTTATCTGCTCATGCTGAGCTTATATCTATGACTGGCTTATTGTCACCAGAGCATATATACGAAGGAGCACTCATTCAACATACTTTTCAGTCTCTTGACAGCCACTGTTATGTTCTTCTCAGTTCCATCAATGCCTACAGCAACAGCTTTGATCACCATCCCAAAGGCACCTTTACCTATGACACCACCTACAGGTAAGAAATAAGATTAGAAGGAAAAATTATACTAGTATTTATAACAATATCAATGATGATAAATGATAACATAAAATTAGTAATAGTAATACGATAATGATAATATTAATGATAATAACAATATTAATAATAATAATTACTAATAAAGATAATAATAATAATTTACCTATCTGCGACTTAATTAGGCGAAACCTAACAATAGGTTTATTCCGTCACAATAGAAATTCGACGTTAGGGCGAAATGAACGTGGGTTAGGGCGAATCCTAACAATAGGATGAGATAAAAGGTTTTGCCTTAAGTCGCAGTTAGAGTTATAATAATTACTCTTATTGCAATATTAGGGGGAATCCTTTTATCTCAGCCTTTTATCTAGTCTTAACGTCAAATTTCTATTGTGACAGGATTCCCCTAACGTAGGAAATAATGTTGTTGTAATAATAATGATAATGATAATAATAATAGTAGTGAACCCACTATAACCCTACACAGTTCATATGAGGAAAGAGGATACATCCTTCTCACACTTACCTAGTTTTAAACGTTCTCGGGGGAACTCCCATCTTTGATTGTAGGCTAAGTTCTCATAGGGGTCGTCACTGATTGAATAAACCGACCTCCTATTACTGCCAAACCTTGGCATCTCAATTGGGGGTAAACGGGATGCTCGGCGAACCTTGGGTTTCTGGCAACGACACTACAAGGAAAAACATTGAAAGATAAAAAGCTTTTTTCTGTGATCTATTTAACATATTTGAATGTCTAACAATGAACCAAGGCTTTCTTTCATGTATGGTTAATGAAGTAAACAAAGTGTAAAAACAAGAAATTATCTAGGAAGTTACTGCAAAATTCAATCTGTATAATGATAATGCCCTTTAAAGTCAATGCCACTTACAATAAAAGACTAGAATACAATGCATATAGCATGTTTTAAAGTCAACCCCACCCCCCAAAAAAAATACAAATATAAAAAATGTGTATACAGTTCGAATGTATAAAAATAAAAATAACACTTCATCTTTTGTTCAATGGGTCAACGGTTACATAATATGAAGAAAATAAGGGAAACTATAAAGCACCCTCTCGAGGAACCAAACTTGCACTTGGCCTCCGTACGGCCCCTATTGTGTGCGAGCTTGTGCGTATTGGTGCATCGACTAGTCTACTCACAAGTCGCTGTAATGTTTATTTAGATGCAAACTTGCAATGTCTCTTTATAGAATTAACATTTGAAGCTCACACTTTAAATAGAATAATAGTGACATGGAACCCCTGACATAAAGAGCAAAATATCATCTTTTGAGAGCCAAAACCTTTCAACCTTTGTGTACATTTTACATGGACTGTCTTTCTCGACCTACGGGTTACTCTTTTTTGGAAGAACTTTCCTACTTAATAACGTTTTACATTGAATTGTCTCTCTCGCGCTACAAGCTGCCTTTTTTGTGACCAGGAAAGTCTGCTCACCTTCCAGATGATATAGACGAGGACAATGAGAAGTATTAAGCAGATAAAGACAATGAGATATGGTAGGATCTTCTCCAGAAGGCTGGTACTTGCTTGTTCTGTGATGAAGAAAAGATCAAACGTGAGTAATATGTGAATGTCGACTGCGATCCAATTAGGGATGAATTTGCAATAGCATTTGATGTGAATGTTCAAACACAAAACACCTAATTAGTGATCAAGGTTCAGACTGATCAAAATTCTGAGTATTACAATTAGCCCCTTGTAGGAGAGACCAATATCTGGAATTATCTCACACATACTTTTGTAAAAAATACCTACTTTTCAGATTTGCTATACTGTAAAACCAGAAATTTTTGCATGCATGAAACATTTTTGCAATTTTTGCGAGTGGTCGAGATTCGCGCAAGTTGAAATTTCATGCCGCGAAATAATCAAATCATAACTAAAACAGCATAAAATTATTGCAATTCATGAAAGTTTCTTGCTGCAAAATTGGCTGTCATTAACATTTCGCAAAAATTTCTGGTTTTAAAGTAAAACAAAAAAAATTAATCACAGTAATTTTATGTATCTCATTTTTTTTTCGTATTTTTTTTTTTGCCAAATCTTTTTTCAGTTTTCCAGAGCTCTCTTTAATCTTTCCAGATCAGGGGCCTGTAACATGAAGAGATACAATCAATCTTACGATCAATTGTAACTCTTCAGTACATGGTTTGCCATAGACTTATGATTGATATCAAGTGTAAGATTGATTGTATCTCTTTATGTTACAGCTAGCCCCTGAACTGATCCATGTTCCCAAGTATTACTTTTGCTAGCACTTACCTACGATAAGCTCAATATGCTCTGAAGTAGAATTGGCATCAAGTGCTTCACAATAATATTTTCCTGCATCGTCAATTTGTGCGCTGATGGTGTAGGAGATGTTACCGATGCCTTGCAAGAGGTAGGTAACCACATTTTCTTTCCTCAACTGCACTTTTGGAATGGGGTAGCCTCTCACTATGAAGCATTTGATGGTTACATTTTCCCCAGCTTTGACATCATTGTTGATAATCCCAATCCTCAATTCTGGGTGCTCTGCAATTAGAAATCACATGAAACGTGTGTGTCTTACTATCTTCATGGAGTACAAAAATTTTTTTTGGGGGCTGCATATAATCTCATTCCCATATGCCATGGTAAAACTGTGGCGGATTACCACAGGGTTTTTTTTAAACACACCCTGCTTCACATTTGTGTATGTCATTAAAGATAAAGTAGAGTTCTGGTCATACAATTACATCATGAAGGAAACTGTCTCAAAGGAAATGGGAAAGGTTGACGGTTGACCATGTCTACATAAGAATTGTTTTATACTGTGTTGTTTTGGAATCATCAAAATAGATAAGAAATTGACCCATTCTCGCTGAAAAGCACATGTGCTGCACACAGAAACGGGTATATGGGACTACACACACTATAGTGGCATGAATGCATTTTTGGGCCCGAACATTTCAGCTATTTATAGTCATATTTCGAATATAAGAGCATTTGAAGAGCAATCCTTTTCAGGGGTTGTTTATACTATGATGTTCTTCCAAACTGACATAAAAGGAATGAGAAAGCTCACAAATTATTTTTCACCTTTCCCAGAACTCAAGATGCCCCTTTAAATTAACACACAGATAAGTGGGTATGAGTAGGACATGTGTTGGGCGTAGCTACTACTTTCATCCCCACATGCCATGCACTTAAATTCACTAAACTGCAGCTTATTTGGATGAACCCAAAAGGTCATTCTAAAGGTCATTCTAATTAGTTTTTCTAACTGCAGCATTATCCCATGAAAATCTTTGAATAAATATGACATACATGTATTACAACAAGAAGTCTTGCCAATTTGCACATCTTTTTGATGTTCAAACTTGATATACTTTTCTAAGGAAATTACATTAGATAAATGCATAAATCAAGTTATACTGAATCCTGTAGTCAAAACATCATAAACCTGCCCAGGTCGAAAATCCAATAGGCTATTGGTCCTGTTGGACCAACAGAATCCATTAGACTTATTGGTTTTATTGTTTTCAATAGGGAAAGTGAAATATTGGTTTCTATTGGTCCAATAGAAACCAATAGAGGAATTCTGATGGACCCACAGAAAATTCTATTGGACCAACACACACCCATAGAAAATATCTGATAGGTTTCATGACAACCGTCTGTTTTTAAAAGAGAAATACATTATAATGGTGTTTATTGGTTTCATAGCCAAGAGCAGGGACCGCAGAGCGTCACTGCCCCCCCCCCCCCCCATTTCACAATCCCTGAATAGGTTACTTTGATAGATCTCTATACGGTTTAAACGATGGTTGTATTGGTTTGATGATGATCAAGTTCTGATGGTTTCTACTGGTCTCAAAAGACCAATAAGTGCTTGGTTTGTATTAGTTTTAGGACCAACAGGGTCCTATGGGTTTCAAAAAGTACAATGGTTTTTATTGGTCTCCGGACCAATAGGGTCTGTTGGTCTGTAATGGTTTGCAAGCCCTGTTGGTCAATCCTGTTGGTCCAACAAGACTCTGATGGATATAATGAAATCTCTGTGTTGGACTTTGATGGAGCAAAAATGGGGTTTTTAATGGTCCAATAGGCTCCATTAGAAACCATTAAAAACCAATAGAATTTTTCTATTGGTCTCGATTAAATTCTATTGGAATTTCGACCAGGGTGCCTTTGTTATCCAAAGAAGTCTAACCGATTTGCTGATCCTTTTTTAATGTTTGGTCCGAGTATACTTTTCTGAAATACAATATTACACTAGATAAATGTATAATTCAAATAAAATTCCATATGTGACAATTCTATTGATCTCGAGGAGGAGTGGTTAGAGCATTGGTCTCATAACTGGAGGAGCCGGGTTCGAAACCAAGTTGTTGCGCTAGTCCCCTCTGGTAAGGCATTAATCCTCATTACCAAGTCCCCGATCGGCAAGGACTTAAAGCTGTCAGTCCCCTGGGTGCTTAATTACAGCATACACATGCTTTCTTAGCAGTGAGCCTTTTTTTCCTTTATAATCTAACCTGTAATGGTGACCTCATAAGCCTGACTATCTTCTCCGCCTCTACTTTCCGCTACACATTCATAACTGCCCCTCATCTCAAGTAGTGGATTTGGCACCTCGTAATTAAGCCACACTACTGACGCATTGCCCCTAACATCGGCATCCTCCAGTGGGATTCTCCCAGCTTGGATCCGGTACAAACTCAAGCTGGGAAGAGGATGACCCTGCGCAAGGCACAGGATACGCAGGCTCTCCTTCGTGCGATCCAGGCTGATGCCTACTGGTTCATCAGACGCGCTAAGAATCTGCGGCTCACTTACTTCTGCAAGGCAAAGGCAAACCAAAAAATTTAATCTTAATCAAATGTCTTTGATGAGTATATTGATATGCCAGCTTTGACTCTTACTATCAAACACTGGAATGGTATCAGAATTACATGTATGTGGTATTATAAAGATTTTTGTCCATGTCACAAAATAATCAGTATCAATAAAAACCTGTGTGCTGTATTCTGTACAAAAGAGTTATACATGAAACTTGCATGCTTGTGCAATTTAATGTGGATCCCAAAGCATAAACCAAATTCATTAAAAAATATAATAATCGTCAATTCTGGGAGAGGCACATTTTCTGAATAAACATGGGAACATCGAAAGTCACAGAATTCATTATATTGCTTTAGTCATAATGTAGCCTTGCAACTGAATGATTAAAATGTAAAATGTCCGTATATATGCTTGTCAAATGTTTATATATTTACATGTAAATATAATTGAGGTCTGGAAAAAGAAACCCTCAAGGGCTAACCTCTGACACTGATGATTTGTGATGCATTCTTCTCCCAAGCTGGATTGTTGGTGTTGGCTGCAACACAGATATATGATCCAGCATCGTCTAAACTGACATTACTAACAAGCAGAGTGGAATGGAGAGAATAGGATAAAGGGCTGTACTGTGGAGTTGTGTTGTTTAACCAGAGAGCAGTTCCGTTGCGGTCGATGTACATCCATTTTATCTCAGTAAAGAAGAATGCGGTTGCATGGCACTCCAGAGTAAGATCATCACTTATGTAGGCAACTTCAGATTCAGTTGCTATGGTTACGCCAGCAGCAGAATCTACACATGTGCAAAGGAAATGACAAGAGTGAGACAAAAAATGAGAAAATATAAATGCAAATAGCTCTTACAAATGTATTTATATCACATGTACATACAACTGTCCAAATTCTATCAGTGTCCACCAAACTCTCTACAAAGGTCACGTCTTTCAGTGGTTATATTTATTCATTGTCCTCTTCGAGGAAGAAATATGTTTAGAAAAACCTGTCTAGAAGGCCCTCTGTCGAAAAGGGGCCAATTTTCTATTTCCCTTTACATGGGCTTTAAAGACAAGTTGACAATAGTAATGTTTTGGAGAGAGTTTGAAAGTTTTTTTTCCATATGTTAACTGTGAAGGCACTATATTTACAAATACAGTTGGAAAAAGTCTTCCCAAATAAATATTTCACAATATTTTCAGGAAATATATGCATCGTAGTGGCTTTTGCTCACTGGAGGTGTTATATAGTGTTAGATCTTTTTGTGTCCTAAACTATCCACAGGAATGAAAATGTCCTAAAATATAATTCAAATATTTACTTAGGGAGATTTTTTGCATCTATTTACTTTTGAGGGGGATGCACTGTGGTTTCATCAACTATCTGCAGTCACATGGCAATTCCAGGAAATCTGATACCTTATACAAGTAACTCTCCACAGTTTCTAAATTGTGTTCACTGTGCAGTATAAAGACACCTGTTATGACAACTATGAAAATTTTCTTTTGGGGTAATCTGAATCTCTTTTTTTTTCTTTTTCCACAGAAACATTTTGTGCAATGTGACATTGCCTCAATTGGAAACACGCCATTCACAATATACAATATACTTTTCTTGCTAAACCTTGTATGAATTTGTCAGAACTTACTAAGGACTTTAAATTCAATATGTTCTTCGACAGCATCATCAAAAAACGAAGATGTAGTAAAAACTGCACAGCGATACAAGGTCCACACTCTAGCCTGCACTATCAGAGTAGCGATACTGTTATCAGCAGAATATTCCACGCTGTCAGAAACAAGGGACCAATTTCCATTAACCCCACACTCTGGGTCCAGAGAGGGATTGCCAGTGCATCTCTCATACAGCCACCTCGCCCTTTGAAAAAAAAACACACAGGAAGGTACAGTTAATTTTCACATGCATCACTGGTGATAATTCTCACAAATGGTTGAAACTATAGGCCTACATGTTATATACAGTATAACACTAACAGAAATGACCTTGTGGCCCTATGTGTAACATTCAATAAATCATCTTTGCCAAACAGTAACTAGGTATTTCTAAAAAGTTTGAAAGAGATAATGGGCCCTATCTATAATACTGGCAAACACCTAGCAAATGCTAGCAAACAAAAGGAACAATGTTCTCCTTGGAAAAAAATGTTTCCCTATGACTACCAAATACTTGGTTGAATAAATGGAATAAGGTTTTAGCATCAAGCATTTGCTGGATATTTTCAAGCTCCTATGATAGTAGCCTGGCCTTGTACTTGACTCTTATATATCAGAGAAGATTAGCCATTAATTTTGCATCTTTAAATGTTTAATTTTCTCTTTGCATCTATACGGTAGATTATAGTTTACTGCAATTACAGGATTAAAAAAACGAGTCAAATAATTTTGGAATATCTTTTAGCAGCATTATCAAATCACTCAATTCGGAAAGTGTATGGGTGAAAGTCCTTTTCACGTGTACGGACACTTCAGAGTACACACAATTGTTCAAGTTCCAGACAGAGCAGTGCTTCGATGCACATGATGAATATAACTACGGTTCCCATGTCAGCATTATTAATTTTGCTTGAACTTGTTTCACAGATATAGCCCAATGTAAAGGAAATTGAAATTGCACAGTGTGCTACTGCTTCACGTGACTATTGCCCTTTCATCTGCAATTGCTTAATTTCCTATGATTTCCAATGATTTTAAATTCACAGTTTGTGTGTCTACAAGTAGACTTGTAGCAGTAAGTATTGCATGATTATGTGAAAGTCATTATTCAGAGATTTAGGTGAGACTGCAAAAAGGAATTCAGTTGACTTCGTAACTTACATAGGTTTGGGCTTCCCTGTTGATTTGCATTCAATTGTATACATCTGCTCCTTGACAAAGCCCCTCATGGCGGAATTAAATAGTCTGATTGGTGCAGGTTCGACTGAGATGAAAACATGTGGGGGTACTGAAAGTAAGAGAGAAAAAGAAATATATATCAAGTCAACAAAATAGGCCTTCACATTAATATTCTGAGAGTTATAAACACACAGTTCATGTACAGTTCTGCTAAGCCCTGAAAAACGTGTCAGATTCCTTTGATTTTAGATAATAATAATAATAATAATACCACTGTTCTTGTATAGCGCATATCACATTATGATATAACATCCTTATGCGCTTCCAAAGGGTTTTGGATATTATTACCCTGGCTTTAGCTCCGGCAGCCGTAATCAGTGCAGGAATAAATCCTGCCAGGTACCCATTTAACACCTGGGTGGAGAGTGGCAAATGTGGATTAATGTCTTGCCAAAAGATGCTAGTGCCGGGCTGAGATTCGAACCCTCAATCCTTGGATTGAGAGTCAAGTGAATGAACCACTATACCCGGAAGGGGGGGGGCACTCAGTATGTCCGTTGGGTATGTGCCGCCCCGCCCAGAAGACCACCATTTTTACACTCAAATTCCAAAGCATACCACTTTTTTCTTGTTGAGAAAGAGAAGAGAGAAAACCGTTCCAAAGAATGCTGAGCGCATGAATGCAAATTAACCCTGCTTATACGAATACACACACCACGGACTTGCCATGACACACAGCGTATGTAGCCTAATGGGATCTTGTGGGAACTAGGGCAGCGTTTCATCAAACGGTCATAAGTTTGCTGACATCCCATTAAAATGCGTGTATCAAAATTAACATGCGTTTCAATGGGATGTCGGTGAACTTGTACTTGTGACAGTTTGATGAAACGATGCCCAGTTCCGTGGCGTCATATTTATATTGTAATCCAGTTTTTTTGCCTTGCCGGCGGCACATACCCACAACTTTTGGGGTCGAGTGCCCCCTGGGACTAGCACTATACCAAGGATGCAGTGAACTTTTTCCTCCTCAAATGAAATATTCCAAAAATGAGAGGTATAAAATCATTAAGATTATCCATCAATGCACACTCTACAAGTAATATCTATGAGGGTTGTGTTTACGTGACACATACGCTAAGCGAAGCGCTACGATTTTAGTGAAGGAACTGTTGGGGTGGAAGGGTCCTAGTGTATAGGGAAGTGTATAGCCAGTATTCGTTTCTGATGTTTACATTTAAATTCACAGAAAATCATTAATGGAAAATCAAATGATCTCACACATGCATCTTTTGGTAAAAGGAGAAAAATGTGAACCTACATTTAACACATTTATCACCAATTATCTGTTGCTACCAAAACTGCACGTGAGATTTAAACACTTGTACATGTAGGTCCTCTATTGTTTTCTAAAAAAATGTAGAGAATAATTTTCAGTTCTAGTTATTTTCTGCAAGATTTTTCAATCTAATTTTTTGAGGGGGCAGTGGTGGCATTGGGATGGGCAAAAAGTAAAGGAATGACAAAACAGACATGACAGAGGCAAGAAATTAGATGTATCAGCATCTTGACCATAAGTAAGCCAGAAGAATGTCACAAGCTAAAAAAAAAATGATATACAAATGGCAAAGGGAATTTGCACCCACATTGCTAGATCCTCCAGACCTTGTACATGTATATGAATGCACACAATTTCAACCTTGAAATTTATATTACTGCTATAGTGGGAGAGTAGAAAAGTAGTCTTTGTAGGCAGGTTGGTTTTACACAAGTCTCTTTCAAACATATTTCAATGAGAACTACTGCTTAAAGGAAACAATATCTGCAGTCTTTATAGACAGGTTGTCTTTCTATGTGAAGGTTGGACAGTACACTTAAAAACTAGGACCAGTATTCAGAAGAGCATACTAATGATGTAGGGAACACCAACTGTCCACCTCCTCATCCCATAAAAATTACCATAATTCTGTAACTAAATGAACAAACAAAAATCACATAAACATGACACAAATTTCCAATTTTCATTTGATAAATGGACTAATTCATTTTATCCATTAAAAAAAAATCTAAATTACAGTAACTTAGAAAGAATAAAAAGGTTGAAACTTGGACTAAGGCTTCTTACGGAAAGTTTTGTCACCGTTTTCACCGCGGCCAAAGTTAAAAAGGCCGATTAGCGGGATTTTCTCCCGGATCTTGTCATATCCATCGGCGACTCTAAGAAGTCGCCGTTCAGCGGGATTAGCACGAGCTTTTGTTTACGGCGATCCACCTGCTAAACAAGATAAATAGAACTTCCGCCGCATCGCTCAGTCGGCATGTTGAGAACAAAGCCGCTCCGCAGGCGCGCCGAATCAATCGGCGCCGCCGAGGGCCCACCGATGTAAAAACTTTCCGTAAGAAGCCTAAGTGCGAACCAGGTTTAACTCTGTCTACTTTCAAGAATACAGCTAGTCTATGACATTAGTCTCACCTTGCACTGTGAGAAAAAAGCTTATACTGGCGTTCTCGTACTCATTCCATACATAAACAGTGTAGTCTCCTTCGTGAGCCTCTGTGACATTCGGACTGCACATGCTAAGAATCTTTGCACGTTCATCCAGGTCAAGAATCCAGTTTCTTCGAGGAGTGACTACAAATGTGGGCACCGGATATGCAGGGACATCAAAGGAGAGGCACTTGCTATGATCTACAATGGCTGTCAGGTTCGTTGAAGGATCTGAGGCATTAAAACGGTGGCTGATGCTAGCATAGCCTCTAGCTGTAAGGACATAAATCAAGCATACATCATTAAATGCAATGAAAATTTACAGTGGAACATATAACGATTTAGCTCTATAAACAAATTCATTAAACATTTTCTTGTCTACACTCTCAAATTATTCACCGGAGCATGGAGGGATTAAAAAAAAAAAAGAGTATAAAAGCACTTCAAATCATGCACTCTCGCATACATGTAGATATATTAATTGTAGGAAGTTTCCACAGCAAAGTCCTACAATATGTAAGATTATCCTACTGATAACCTCATACTTTATATGTGAGTCGGACAGACGGCCCACGTGTCTGTAAAGAGCTCACAATGAATGTAAGCTGTCTGTCAGCTTCTTTTCAACTTGACTGTAACATCATGCAGGCTATTTGCATTTGAAATGTACAAGCACCAAAACTACTTTGCTATCTACACTGTATGTTGGAGGTTCTATGTTGCTATACTAGATGCATATTCAAAATATGTGCTTCAAGTATTACTTCTATAAAGAGGTATTGCAAGATTAAATACACTCGAAAATAAACATAAAATTGACTTGCGAATTGACATGTCAATGCATCCGTATGCGTTTGCAAAGAATAGGGCCCCATGGAACCCAGGTCAGAATTGGGTTCCGTGGATACATTTTTTCCCTTTATTTTCTTCATAAGCTACTCCTTAACCATTATTAAACAATAAGACCCAGGGAAAGTTTTTTTTTAGGTTAATTTTATACATTATACAGCTGTCCACAAAAATTATTTTTTAGGTGACTGGTATCCTCAAAATTCATTCTTCATAAATTATAACGATATATGTATATATATATATATATATAGTTGTAAAGAAATGTAGATGGGAGAACGTATAGAAAAAATAATTTAAAGTAAGATAAAGTTCACTCCGAGAATAAAGACATAGTAGATATCCGTAGGTTTGCTTCCACTATATATATATATATATATATATATGTATGGTTCTTACCATGCACTTGAACTGAGATTTGTTGTTCTACAGCGACTCCAATATTTTCAGCGTAGCATGTGTATGTACCATTCTGGTCTAATGTAGCATTATCAACTGTCATATATTTGATGTAATTAGAGTTCGCTATTAGTCCGTCAAAGTAAAAATCAGAGGAATCAGAATTGCGTCCTAGCTGCAAGGAGAAAACATACAATTCAAAACTTTCTAGCTATAAGTCTTTAAATTTGCAAATAGAGCATATAAAGAAATTATGCAAATATTACTGAAGGGGAAATCTAACTATTGCTTTGGGTGAAAACAGAAAAATTCCTGAAAGCCAAATGAAAGGGCTCAGCTTATCCACTCATTTATGAAACACCATAATATGTTAACCTCTCAATTCTACACAAATTACCATCTTTCTGCATGAATTACAAAGTCTAGTAAATTTAGTCATGAACTGAAGAGGAAAAATTGCTATCATATAATGGGATGAATTCTCTTCAATCAATCGCACACGTACCTCTTTTCTAATGCATTCAAATTTGAGTGCAATAACTTAGACCGGCCCAAATTGCTTTATACTGGCCTAAATTTTAATCTCTACTGCCGTACCCTAACTTATACCAGCTTTAGTCATCTAATACTCCCCTTCTGACTGCCAAAGGTGCATGAAAGACCTACCGGTATGCAGTTTCCACCTGATCCCACGCTGCAAAATCTTATCGCTACACACATAATCCAGAAGTGCTATATGATTTCAGGTTTATGTGTCACTGAATCTACACCCTAAAGCCTAGGGCATGTTTCATACTGAAGTTAGCTGTGGCGCCTCATGTCCACACCTGATATACTTTTATGATGAGCCTATATATTGTTTTTTCTTTTTATACTGGGAGTTAAATCACCCTAATTTGCAAGTATAAATGAGGTAATAGTTGCAGAATTACTGCTCCATAAATCAGAGGGCTAGTCCCATCACATGCTCCAGTGACAACTGCTCCAGTGTATTTTCATACACTAACAGAATTCAAAACTTTTAACACTGGACCAAATACTGGACCAAACACTTAACCTAACCTAAAATCTGTTGGGACCTGAACCCAAACATATATCTTTGACAAAATAAAGCCTGGAGCAATTGTTGCCTGAGCATGGTTGTATGTCAGAGCATCTCATCGTTTAATCAAGGTTAAATTGAGCTCACTTTCAGTACTATAGACTCAGACTTTCAAATCTAACCTGCAGTAAATTTGCTGGTCTCTCGCCCCCTGGTGCCACCCACGCAAAGCTGGGTATATATTCTATGGAGTTTTCCAGTGAAAGTAGAGAAATTGGTATTATTCCTGAGCATGTCAGGTGAAAGCCCTCTCTGTATGCGATAACTTCATGTTTGTCTTGAGTAAGTATCAGCCTCAATAAAGGTTTCTCATCTGTGGAGATAATAATAACAAGTTTTCCAGTCTTACAGCATACTACTAAAATATGTAATACTGAATGGTACTGAGACCAATTCAAGAAAATATTGTTCGCATATTGAGTTCAACATTTCATTGATTCAATGATTGGCAGAATTTAGGCATTCAACATTATCATAATCTAATACAGGACTATAAAATTACTCTTTCTGTATTTTGACACTATAATACATACTATCAGTCACAAACACACACACACACACATGCACCCATATGTACATACTTATATACATACAGAACATGTATATGTGTATATATACATGTATATATATTGTAAGAACTTGGCTAAAACACAACATGACGGGCCGTCTTGGTTGGGTAAATTAAATAAATGAAATAGGCCAAGACTCAGGTACATTCAGCTACGTCCTATTTAATTTTCATTTTGACACTTAAGTAAATTTAGTACAGTTAGTACATATATATGTACATCATACTAGATCCACTGTAAGGGTGAATTCCCTTTATCAAGGCCTATTGTTCAAATTCACCTTAACGTCAAATTTCTATTATGATGAAATAAACTGCTTTGTTACGATTCCCCTTTCCATAGGATTTAGAAAGATGTATATATATATATATATATTGCTAACACTTATGAAAATTTGGCATTAAATTAAAATTAAATTTTATGAAACATTAAAAAAACGAATTTGATCCTTGATTAAATACTTACCCTTCCCAGCATCCAAGATCATGGATACTTCAGCGGGGGTTCTATCGTCCCCCTCAAGAGTTGTTTGGTTGTTAGTCTGATTGGAAGAAGCATAGCATGTGAATACAATGCTTGTCGCCTCTACGGTGTCTGATGTTGGCTCTAACATAAAGCCTACCTTTGGGTCGTATGTATGTGTCCAATAAAAAGTTGTGTAATCTCTATAGGTTTTGTAGAATACCTTGAAGGTAATGTGAAGGCGTGGGTTGGAAATTCGGCATGGAACAGTGAACGCTGAGTTCTTGTTGTACCCTATATTCTCCTTAACATAGTTTGGAAGAAATATGCGTGTTTTGTCTGTTGGGAAGAACAAAGTTATTGAGGTCAGTATCAATTACACATATTAAATCAGTGTGGATCTATGCATGTATAGTTCCACATATCAAAATGGTACACTAGTCTTTATCTGCTATTTTTCACAAAGGAGAAAGGATTGATTCAACCTAAGATCAAGGCCATTTCCACAGACAAGATGGACTTCAAGACACATTTAAAAGTAGGCCAATCTGCAGGTAATTTTAGATTCAACATTTACTACATGTGTACTATGTGTACTGGTATTAGAAACTTCAAACAACAAAGAGATATACATGGATAATCTTTTCAAAGGGTTTCTGAGAGTCATCATTAGAAGTACATTTCTCAACTTTCAAAACTTTTGTTCAGTGATGTTGCATAGTTTGTATGAGCGTCACATCCCCCATATTCTCCTCTCTACAATCCCCTGTCCGTTACTAGTTTTACATGTATATCTACATGTATATCAGTATTGTTGAGTGAAAAGGAGAAATAGATAGTACAAACCATTACTGCTGACAAAGACATAGACCGATGTTCTCAGTGATGGGTCCGCAACGTTGATGTAACGTAAGAAGAGACATGAGAAGTACCCTGTGTTGCTGTATTGGGCACGATCAATGGATATTGTACTCCTGTAATACACGGCCCCATCGGCGCTACGTAACGTGGACACAGTGATATTCACTTCCAAGTCTGGGAGCTCATGGACCCAAATAAGAGGCAGGGCTCCCACGCAAACTAACGTGAGCTTAGTGAACTCATTGATCATGATGTCTCTGGTTGAGTTTATGATAACAGGATTTCCTGTTAAAAGGAAGATAAAATGCACCTTTAAATCTTAAATTCCACCACATCAATAAACCTTCCCCATTTTAGTGTCATCCAGGCAGGAATAACATGTTCAAACACATTGGACGGTATTCATAAAAATGCACAAAGTTGTATTGTCCAGGTTAAACCCGACTACCTCCCTTATCCCACTGCATGCCTACAGGAATCAAGTGGTTCCTACTTCAAGCTCAGGGGAATAAGAGAATTCAATAATCCACTAATCATGGGGTTATAACTTGGTCAACTGGTTTTATGAAGCACGAAGTGTCAACCTCTCTTTCCAGTTTAAATCACCATGATTCTGTCACTAAATAAAATAAAAATCATGTCTTCATAAAATCAGACTCTCATTTTCTTGACTTCATTCATTTTTACAATTCATTCTAATTAATTTTCAATACAAAATTACAGTTAAGTGTACAGAATAAAGAGGTTTGCACTCAATAAATCAGTGGACACAGTTAAGCCGGTCAAACTTTCTCAGCTCTCAACAATATTCATTAGCGAATGACACATTGCATTTTTGATAAGAGAGCTAAAGAGATTAGCTGCGAAACAAAGTATGTACATTTAAGCTTCCTAAAATCGAAGACTAAAAGTTCCAAGAGAAAAGGAAACCAAGGTCAAACAACTAATAATGTGCTTAAAAAATACAACTTGAAAATGGCATCTGGAAAGTGAAGAAAACATTGGTGTGAAATTTCCTGGTATATTTCCTGATGCGTGTATAGGCCTACATGAAATTGATAAAGACATAGATCATCCTACATGTATGTAGGATCGAAATATGTCAGGAATGTACCCTATAGAAAAATCTAATAAATTTCTCTCAGGAGGCAATCTTTGGCTTAGTAATGCACTCATTTTGCACCAGCATGATGAAAAGTATGTATATCTTGTCTGGACAATGAACCTATTGCAGTAAGGGATTTTTTTGTTAAAGGGAACTACATGTAATCACAAAACAAGATGAATGGGACTGCGTCTGCTACAATGCCTCCGCCTAAATTCAGTTGATTGCTCAAACTGTTCTTGAAATATTGTGATAACCAGAATAAAAAGCCTCTAATTACATGTTAATTGACCTCTTTGACATCTGACCTTACACCTTATAACTCCAAAGCCTGATCACGCTATCTCCTCCTAGTCATGAATACAAAATAGTTGAGATATGGTGATAACAAAGGTAAAAAAAATTAATTTCACATACACCTGTATAATGACCTCTATGAACTGTCACCTATGAGCTACGTGAACAAAAATCTAATCACTTCATCTTAATATGGTGATGCATACTAGTTCCAAGTTTGAAGTTAATGGATCACATAGTTCTTGAGATATCACGTTAACAAGGCTAAACCTGCAATTTCAAAATTGACCTCTATGACCTTTGACATTTGACCTACGTATCCCAAAATCAAAAGTGATCATAATTCTATGGTTATACATAGTAGTACCAAGTTTGAAGTTCATATCTCAAATGCTTCTTGAGATATCGCGATAACAAGGCTAACACCTGCAATTTCAGAAATTGACCTTTGACCTACATACCCCGAAATCTAATCAGGTCGTCTTCCTATGGTGATACATACTAGCACCAAGTTTAAAGTTCATACCACAAATGGTTCTTGAGTTATCGCGAGAACAAGTCTAACACCTAAAATTTCAGAAATTGGCCTCTTTAGCCTTTGACCTATGTACCCTAAAATCTAATCTGATTGTCTTCCTATGGTGATACATACTAGCACCAAGTTCGAAGTTCATACCTCAAATGGTTCTGGAGTTATTGCGAGAACGAGAAAGCAGGACGGACGGACAGACAGACAACCCAAAAACATAATGCCTCCGGCACCACCTTTGGTGGGCAGAGGCATAAAAATCACATTATGCTCACAACTGTGAAAACTTATTTTTACATTATTTTCACATTGTGACACACTGTTTCACTGTCACCACTGAGAAAACAGTGTGAAAACATCATAGTGTAATCACAGGCCTATTCTCACAATGAGGCATGGGACATACTGCATTGCACTGTCACAACAGAGGAATGACACAAGTATAAGTATCATAATTTTTGTCTCAGGAAGATTTAAAAAAAAAAAAATCATACTGTTGCAATACATGTATTTACACACTGTGTTGTACTGATGCCACAGTGGAATCAGAGTGTATAAAAAACAGTGTGATTACTACGGTATACCAAAACACTTTCACATGCTACTGAGTGAACAGTATATAAAGAGAGTGTCTACAGTGTGTTTACTTATTTTGTCGGGTCGCTTGCTATTCATAAGGACTATTCATAGAAAACCGCTATTCATTTGACACACGTTATGAATAGCGGTCCTTATGAATAGTTATGAATAGGGAGGTAATTTGTCTATGGTTTGCTCGCTATTTAGAAGGACCGCTATTCATACAAAACGGCTATTCATTTAGTCATGGATTATGGATAGCGGTCCTTATGAATAGTGGTCCTTATGACTAGCAAGGTTACCCCATTTTTTTACACCATTTTGACACTGTGGCACACTGTCATCACAGAGGAATATAAAAAAGTATGACACAGAGAGATTATAGAACACATTGTACCACTCTACACAATGTGCTTACACTATGTTGACTAATTTTGTTGACTAATTTTTTTTACATATTTTTCCACTGTGACACACTGTTGCCACAGAGGAATCACTAGATATAAAAATCATAGTGCAGTTACACCGTGAAAACATGCAGGCCTACACACCATCTTCAAAGTGCGTTAACTCATTTTAAGACTGTCACCATGGAGAAATTACAATACTCGTACAATGTGCCACTGTGCACATACTGTGTTCACACTATGTTGACTTATTGCTGCACTATTATCACACTGTGACACATAATGTTACACTGTCACCACAGAGGATTCACAGTGTGTGGACATCATAACGTGACCACTAAAAGGTTAGGAATAAGAACTTTCACAGTGTGATATGTACACATTGTGAATAAACTGTAGCGACTTACATGTATGTTACACTATTTTCACACTGTGACACGCTGTGCAAAACTGTCACTCCAGAGGAAGCGCAGTGTGTAAACAACACACTGTGATCACTTACAAGTTTTGGAATACTTTTCAGCATTATTATGTGTGAATACAGTGATCAAACTTTGGGACAATGTACTGTACTATTTCAGGCAGGGAAAGTTGCCTGAACGGATTCAAATTTATTGTAAAGTAGAATTTGGAATGACTGGTTTTGATATCTGACCTATTTAGGATATCTTTTATGCAAACATGAGAGATTATTACTTTGATAGCAGAATAGCATTTCTGCTGTCTGATCTCATGATGGGATGGTGGTAGGGGGCAGCACCTGCTTCATTTCACCCCTGAATCGATGCCTTTGTGAATTCAAACTTACTTATGATCTGCACAAGGTATGTCTGCTCTGCTGTTGACCCTTCGTAGGTTGCCCTACAGGTTATATTCCCTTGGTACCTGACCGCCTGGTCTCCACCTACACTAAACCCTATCTTGTTGTCGTAGTTTGGTAACTCATCTCGTCGAACTACAACACCGTTCGGCAGGACCAGATCCACTTCGGTCGATGGCACAGTGACACGACAAGGCAGGATAAAGGGATCCAGAGCATACACTGAAATCATCCTGGCATCGCTTGGCAAGAATAAGCTGTCCGCACCTGTCAAGAAAGAGCAAAGCATATGTAAATGCAATTACAATCATGTTGCTATACTGATTTCCTGGTACTCTACAATGCAACCTGCAGGGGACTGTAAGGACCAAAATAGCAACAAATCAATAGCGATCATATAATTGGGAAGTAGTAATCATCCCGATTTGGAGCCGATTTCAGAGCCATGCAGTGTTGAAACTGTCTGTTCATAAACCATGGTACCCTTGTGGGTAGGAATATACCAGTAATCAAATTACCACATGTATGGCAATGAATATTGTAAATGCTCTCTATAATGTATAACTGGGGATTTTGGGTACATGGATGAGAGGGCTACCATACATTTTTAGACCACCATTAAAGCAATCAAATAAAAACATCCATAAAAGAAAACCCAAGCCTTCATATTACCTTCAATGTACACTACAAAACCAAAGATTACACAACCTTCTACATAAAGTAGGCCTACTCTTTTTTTTTTTTTTTTTTGGGGGGGGGAGGTATATAAAAAATTACATTGAGGGTATTTTTACATCTTGTGGTTATAAAAGCAGGGAGATAAAAGCAACTTGGAAATTATTGTAAAGTTTGCTCTCAAGTTATTCTCATGCTTACCAGAGGCGTTGACATAGACGTAAATTTCTATGGAAAATTTTTCACTATCATGCATATGCGTGCATGTGAAGAAGCCAGTATCGGTGGTCTTTGCATTCACTACTCGCAGCTCACTTGTCTCACTCCAAGAAGATGACTCTAGATGACAGAGAGGAGAAAAATATGTCAAAAAATTTCATCAGACTGAAACCCAATCTCTGATAGATAATCGTAGGATGCCTTATAGCAATAACTGGATAAATCATGTGTTATCCACAGTTTAGCAACAGGAATGATACGAACAATTTCCAAAGTGATAACTATACAGCCACAAGTCAATGTGTTAATGATGTGGCCACATTGGGAATCATGAGGTGACTATGCACAGAGTATGATTACAACATTTATTGAAAACAAAGTGTTAAAAAGTGAGCACTTTCACACTGTGTACTCTTCACAATGTTTCACAGAGTAAAAACACTGGTTGAACACTGTTCACACTGTGCAACACAATAACACACACTGTGGCCACAAAGAGAATCACAGTATGTATGCATCAAAGTATGATTTGCTTTGAAACATTTTAAGTGAGTTGACTATGTGATTACATGTATTTTCTTGTGAGCCTACCATGGGCACATTGATTGCAAATCAAATAACTATGAAAACCATTTAAATAATGTTGTATGATAATAGGGATGATTACACTGTAACATGCTTTAGAAGTCCAAACTCCCGCTAGCCTAATTTTGCAACCAAAGGAGCATAAAAGTCATGTAGCATATCCGTATTATTGAGATTTCCAGCTGCACGTCCCATTTAGTTCACCCACTCCTCATATTTCTTAGAAAGTCATCCATAACTGACAGTTGGCATGGGAAGATTAGAGGCGTCACCAGGGGGCGGGGACGGGGTGTGACAACCTCATTCAACATTTTCTGTCGGTAAATTTGATTTGCTACTTTGGCTGTTGGCAAATCATAATGACCTTTTTTTTCACTTGTTAAAAAACTATCAGTATCAGCAAATTTAAGAATCTGAAGACCTTTTGTTTACTTTTTGCTTTCTTGCTGCAAAAATTTCGGTTAATCCGTCGGCAAATTTGGTCCTACACCCCCCCCCCCCTTCCACCATTCAAAATAGTCCAGCGATACCCGTAGGGAGGACTACCAACGTTAAGCAGAAGGGACGGCTGTCGTACCTATTTTAACTCAAATGATAGCGGTTATTAACAGCGCGCTGTGTAGTGCCATCAGCTGTTGAATGTCATGTCAGGTTTAATACCGTTCGCCGCAAGATTGAAGGATCGGGTTGCAGACGAACGAGTATACTGATAGCAATAACTAGCTATAAATCCCACCTCCCTGATGTTTATAATCATTACTATGGCCACGTCCATGCTATGGCCTAGTGACGTAGCTACAGGGGCATAGGACATGTTCCCCAATCTAAGGGTAAAAGAAAAAAAGAAGAAAGGAAGGGAGGGGGAGGGAGGGGGAAGGGAGGGGGAAGGGGAAAAAAGAAAGTAGGCCTAATAGGACTCTCTCCCACAACCTTCCACTAATCGGTGGACTTGGGAATTCGTATTCAACCATCCAGTAAGACAAACGAGTTCATGCCAGTGGCATGGCTGGACTCTCGGGCTACCGCGTTCCGTCATTCTCTGAAAATTGCTCAATTTCCCAAACATCACGCTGCCTTTCAAAGTCAACTGCCAACTATTTTTAGCAGCAGGGGTCCCCTAAACCTAACTTGCAATAACATCTTTCATTGCTCCTTGTCTGCCGTTACACATTGAATGAATAACTGCAACAAATTGTGTATTGGAACAGACAACTTGTGTCTTATAACTCGTGAATAATCACAATGCTCTCAAAGATGCAGCTCTTATCGCATCAGGTTCGTAAGAGAGTTACAAAGATCTACTTATCAAGAAAAATGCAAAATGCATATTTTCGTTGTTACAGATTTTTGACATTTGATATGGAAAATATCTAAAGAGTAAGCAGTGAAAGAGAATATCTCCTGAAAAGAGGATCATAAAAAAAATCATGTGGGGATTCTTATATTATATATTATGAGATACCTAGTCCTCCATCGATATAATGTTACTATTTAGAACAACAACAAAAATCAACAAAGCCTGTGGCAAATTCGGTCCAACACCCCTCCACATATAAAATGGTTCAGTAACGCACTCTTTACCTGGTATGGGTGTGAGAGTCGAACGGATGGATACTTTCTTGTCGTCAATGCCTTGATGATAGGTCCAGCTGACAGGGTAAGACCCGTTGCACTGTAAAAGAAGTGTGTCGCCCTCAAGAATGCTGGTTTCTGAACGGCCTTCGAGGCCTACAAGAACTGGAGTGTCTCCTGCAGGTAAGGATGAACAATTCTTGTTATGGATAAGGTGTCAATCATATACATTTCGCACACAACGTTTGATTTGGTGTGGTTTGATTTTTCAATTTAATAATTCAAACACAAACGTATAAACATACACAAATGAACCAGTCAAGAACATGTAGTTCATCCTATAGAGGTGCAGTTAGGCAAAGTTCTCTTTTGATAAAATTGATGATAAAATTTTTCTAAGCTCTTCTCCGAGTAGGCTAATTTATAGACACATAATTATGGGTAATTTAATTACTACATTACGATTGGGAATTATAGACATATATATATAATAATATATATTGGATTGCTGGCACCAATTATCGAGGGTGTAGCACTGGGAACCCCCGCATTACAAATGAAAACTAGAGGATCCCGACCTCCATGTATGCCCGACATCCAAATAAAAATCCACTACATGTCTTTACAAACTCTCAAAACTGTCATTATTTAATGAACTCTTGGGCATTTAATTTTTTCCCTTATTAATCATGCATAGAGCAATTTGCATACATACTTGTCATTCAAACTTTACAGGGTAACATGTACATGGCACAATTTTATAACTTTTACAATGTCAACGTTGTCTGTGGACGAGTGTGCAAAACGAAAAGGCAGTGTGCAAGCAGTTTTTTTTCTATCTGAAATAATTATATAAGCATTTTAGAAACAGAAATTAATTGTGCAAATCAAATTCGTATTATATGAAATTGTTGAAAAGAAAAATCACGAAAATACTTCAGGAAGTGGGCAGAGCCACGTACCAGCAGATTTCATGAAATTATTTTTTTTTTTCTATGATTATTTTACCTTAAAAGAGCCGATGAAAATACATGAAATGATCTTATTAACAAAACGAAATCTACATTCAAATATACATAAATTTGTCACCATTCCCTTACATTTTACATGCACTTCCGATAAAAAAAATAGGATCAAAGGAATTATATGGCAAAAGAAGAAAGATGATTTACAACTGTCTCATCCTAAACAAAAGTTGACTGGAAATTGAAATACATAATCTGGGGAATATATGGTTTATTATACATGTTTACAATAAACGGAAAAAAAGGGAAATGGACATATATGTAAATACAAATACAGACAATAACATGATGTATGAAAGGCATAATGTAAATGAACAGAAACGCGTCAACAGCGAAATGTGTGTATATTAAGAAGACATGTATTAAACATGGAGAGTAGAAGAGGTTTAGGGTAAGCGTGAAACATATTGAGAGTGAGAAAAGCAAATCATTTGTTGCAAGCGCAGGTGACTTTAAACTAGCTGTAAACATGTGCAGATAAAGAACTTATTCTTGACAAGCAAATATATATTTACTAATTACTGATGCATATTACAAATTTCTTTCCTGATATACTACAATTATATTCCATCATGAAGGTTATATTCAATTTCTCTAATTCAGGAAATCGTTTTTAATGTCGAGTCATATTTTATAAGCACAGAAATATGCTCTGCATTATGTTCGTCTATGCATTGACAGGTATTCAAATATTTAGCAAACTAAAACTAGCAGAATGATCGATTTAAAATTCAACTACTGACGAGGCAATATTAGACATATAAAATTTACTGAAATTTGAGAGATACTGTGGTAAGTCATTGCAAAACCCTGATGCCCACGCATGCTTTATTTAAGTGTGAAAATTACAATTAAGTGCCATTCTTAATAGGTTTGGACATGGCAAATATTTATACGATTTATCCAGTTAAGATTATTCCCGCACATTAAAATGAACAAAAATCCATATTGGATAAAGAAAGCAGACATGCATGATCTTACCTTCGTTCTCCCCTGTTCCAATTCAAATTTGCGGGATATGAGTGAACAAGAATCATTTCAATCATCTAGATGTAGCATGATTTTGTTCTTGGCAATAACAAAGTAACCTCATGTTTATCATTACAGGTTACAAAATCGGACCCATATATAGGAATATAGTACCAATTTGTTTTCATTTTGTTTCGAAAGGTACAAACCTCTTTCTTCTTTTCATTGCTCAATTATTCAAACAGGAAAAATAGCAAAAATGTGATAGCCCAGTCACACCGCCGAGACCGATAACAGAACGACAATATATATAGACCGAACGAAAAATTCAAAGGTTTGGAGTCGGTTTGGAGTTGGTTCGGCGATGTGATTGGGGTGTGACTGAAGTGTATATACAGGGTGGCCAAGAAAAAGGAGAAAATAAAAAAGAAAGCAACAGCTGCCATTTGAACGACATCATTGACACGCTATCATCAGTTTTTATTTAATTGGGTAGACAAATCTTTTCAGAGTAGAATGACACCAAGATCATCAATTCTTGGTAACGCGTATTTATTTTAGAGCTGTTTTTGTAAAGGCAATGTCGTTTTCAAAAGTTGCTACTTTTGCAGCCGTTGCCATGCTTGAAGCAACGAAAAATTTACGTGTGCCAGCTTCCCATACGATCAGCTGTGTTCACAAACGCATGCCTGCTGTCGCTTTGGAAGCGAAGACAACACGAATGAAACCGAGACTAGTATATGGGAAGCTGTCATTCGCAAATTATTGAGTCGATGATAGCAGATGTGTTGCGTTTTTTTCTGGGCTACATTGTATAAGAGTAGGCCTATGAGATTACCAATAACCATAGCTCAAATATAATACTAGTATGATACTGGCTCGCTACAAGAAAACTGATAGATACAGATATGGGGCGGAACTGTTTTAAATGAGAAATTATGAATGAAGATGGAAAGCTACTTCTATGAGAAAGCTATAAAAGTTCAAGATAATAACGTGTAAACAATAACAATAGGCCATGGGCATGAATCAAACATCCTACATTTATCATACCAATCAATAATGAATGACTACTCCCAGGACAACTACTCTCATCCCCTTGGCAATGATGCCCCTCATGTCCCATACCACCTACTTATAGGGAGTATGGAATAGGGAATAATCTCTCTACGGGGTAATTGTCGGGAAGGGGTGACAGACCAAAAGGGTAAAGTTGTCATATGGTTCTTATTCGAGGGGACAGTTGTCTGGGGAGTGGCGATAATTGTTCTAGACCTGGTGGTTGTATTTGTCCCAGGGGGGCAGTTGCCCAAGTGGCAGTTGCCCAGGTGGTAGCCGGAGGTCTTGTATTCCGAACATGAAACCAAAGTTATACATTTACATACCTAAAACGTTGAGAGTTCCTGATGCTGAGCCTATTAAACCTCCTTGTTCAATTTGGCAAGTGTACGATCCCGCATCCTCATCAATAGCCCCAGATATTCTCAAAGAGGCAGGTGGAACTATTGCTATCCTATCGCTTTGAGAAATAGTGGCGCCGACTATACCAGTATATGTCCGAAGCATGACGCCATTTTTTAACCACGTGATAGTTGGATCCTTGCTGGACTCCTGTGGCTCTAGGTCCTGGTCTAGGTCCTGGTCTAAACTCATGGCAATGGTGGGGATGGTGTAGTTACAATGTAGAATTGCATTAGACCCTTCTGTGACCGGTACTATGTCTGGATGGACCGTCACCAATATGTTCTGGCATGTTATTGGCACTATAACAAATGAAAGAAGAGCGAAATGACATTAGAACAAAAATGAAAACATTTACAAAAATAGCTCACATATGATTTTATACATGATTATATATTATTTATCACATATAACTATTATATACATTATACTAAATTAAATTATTCTAGTTGATATAAAGTATTACTCCTATAAGTATAAACTAAAATAAGATCGGGTAACTTTACCCAGCTATAGGGTGAAAATGAACATGTTTGCATGTTCGTTGACTCAAATCTAAGATTGGGTTGAGTTTACCCAATATCAGAATATAGGGTACCCAATATGGGCTCAATTTTTATCCACGAAACATTCATGTTCACATTTTACCCAGTAATGGGTTATATTCTACCCAATATTTTTCTTAAGTGTCAGTCGACCAGTAAACATGATAACCCTCTTCAAATGTAAATACTATTCAATGTCTGAGCCTTTCATAATTGGTGCCAATTGAAGATTACCACTTGATTCTTTTGTTACCCATCAAGTATCAGACAGATCATCATCACGAATCGATGTATTTCTTACCATGCAGCATACCAGCATATTATATTTATAAATGAACATGGTTAATACTTTCAGCGTATAGTGGCAATTAAAAAGTGCACATGTCATGATGTAAATCATAGTCACGAGCATGATTATATAGAAAGAATCTGATTATCATCTCTAATCGTATTATTTCTTACCAGTATACCAGGATATATTTAAATATGAAAATCATTAGCATTTTTCAGGTAAAGTGGCAAATCAAAATTTTATCATCATGTAAATCATAGTTTTACCAGGCGTTTGCTTGGTTTTTATCTCGTGATGATAGCGTTAACGATGAAATTCAACTTATGAAAATACATGGTGAAAAAATAGGTCAAAAAGAGCAGGATTACGTAACTGGGTGGTGACAAAGGAATTTAATTCCTTTGCAATAACTCATCTTATTATGATGCTTACTTTAGGGTTATTTGTAACGAGAGATGAAATTTTATTATTCCAACTGAAAAACAACCTCTATATCATATGTTGCTGATCTCTTTAAGAGATATTCTTCCTTACGTGAAGCTAAAAAAAGATACAAAAACTCAAATACTTTCAAATGTAAATAAAATTTGAATTGGTACAGAGGGGTGCTATTGAAATGTATAGTTTGGTAAAATAGACCACCAGCGCATGACCTTCTGACCAGTGTCATGGAAGGTATGATAGTAAAGTAATAGTACACTGTAAAAAACCTGTCTGTAATTTTACAGAAAATCTGGTGTCAGCAGAGTCGCCATAACTTCTGATGTAAAAATACAGATTAGTTGTAACTTTTTCCTATGCCATTGATGTCATCAGATTAGCTGTTATGAGTAAATACAGAACTAATCTGTATTTTTCCCCCTGTAAAAATACAGATATGTTTTACAATGTACATGTATTAATAGAAGTGAGAGAATCAGAAATATAAATCTCCATAGCAGTCCTATACTGTTCAATCGGTTACATTTTATCCACGACTTTTCTTCTCTCTCTCTCTCTCTCTCTCTCTCTGTCTCTCCCTCTATCACACACACACACACACACCCACACATACACACACGCTCCTCAATTTCTACTTTCTCTATATCTCTCTATATGTGTCTTATCATATACGCTCTTCTATCGATCCACTCTAATCTTCTTATTGCTCCTCCATACTCTCCCCCTGTCGCAAACATTTGTGACTTCACATGCGGCGATGATTTAGGAGATTTTCGTTTTCTATATTCCCGATATTATATATTTGATATTAGTTCATGTCAGCACTTGTAACCGGCACTTGAAAACTCAATTGAGTAGGTAGTCATCATCCATGAAAAGCGTTTCGACAATCGCCACTCTCATGCCTACGTGCTTGCAGTCATGACCTATAAATCAGCGTCGAGAGACAAAATGGTCATCACAAGAAGGTATTATGGAGTTATGAGTAATCATGGAATCCAGTTACCATGGTAATCCGTTGGTCAGGCTGGAAAACGTGACAAATATTACATTCCATGGATTTAAACAGCAAATGAACAATCTCCAAACTACGGTGTAGTACAGGTAGGGGACACTGCGACTCACAGAGGCCTACTCATAAATTGAGTGGGATTATGCGTATGCCTATAATTACCTAAAAACTGTGAAATTGGAGGGGAGGGAACATCCCCAGTATCTTTTACAAAAGGAACTATTTCTAATATACACTGGTCTTTCAAACAAAAATCCTTAATATGAAGATTCGTGTTTACTAAATTATCAAAGATAGCAAAAATTACTTTCAAATGACAGTTTCACTGCATGATCTCAAGATGTTACCTTCTTTTTTTTAATTTATCAAACCACTGTTGCACAAGTTTACGATTTATCGCCAATCAGCAATCAGATGTCACTCGAGTCTCGTTAACAGTTCAATTTTGATTGGCTAATGCTGGTGAGACGGCAGTTACAATTCCCTTGCCAGACCTTATACTCATCAAATCAGCCGGGCGGATTTACTGACGGCCGTTAATTATTTCGGTGCTCCGATATTACGCGCCGGCGACAATAGCTCCGGGCTTTATTTTGTCAAAGACGTAGGGTCATGGTTACGTTTGCACTTGGGTTAGTGTTTCTTCAAAATGAAGAATTTGGTTAGCGTAACATATTGATCACGGTTTAATTTTTGTCAGATCATATATTAAACAACCATTATTTCGTAAAGAGCTCATTAGTCGCAGAGGGAATTTTTTTTTAAATCACTGAGCAAACTCATCAACAACAATAGCATCAGCGAAAGCACAATACCCTAGTCACGCCGACGAGGCCGTTACGAGACCGATAAAGGACTGAACAGACAATTACCTTCCCCATAATGAATAAAAGTGTTGTCGATTACAGATCGGCTAGTGTCCATCGGGGGGGGCTGGGGGGGGAGGGTATAAATATATATATTTTTAAATTAGGTGGGGGTGGCCTGTATTTATCACCCCCAATATTTTTAGATAAAATGAATAAGATTTATTGATGCATTTACTAAAAACTTATAATACAAACTCATTATGTTTGATCTTGAAATACCATTACATTCTTTAATGATAAGAAGTAAGGAAATAAGAAATGCCATAATTTCAATGCGAAAATATCGAAGAAAATTCGTTCGCCCGCATTGTTATTCTCAATTAAGGAGTTCCGTCCATTGGCGTAGATCCGTGCATTCCTTCTTTTCATTAAAACCCATTTTGGGATGCTCTAATATGCAAGTTTTATAGACTGATTTATGAAAAAGTCCCTGGTATGGGAGCAGGATACCCCCTCCCACACCATCCCCCGCGATGGGTCGCTTCGTTCCCTCGACGGTCATCCCCCAATCATGAACACGGATCGACACCCTGGGTATAACACCTGTGAATATATCATACAGAGCAGTAACCGTTACATGCGAAACAGCTCAATAATCAAAGAGTTCGAAGTACCAGACAAGGCCGCCTATAAAGCAGGGCTTTGATGATCTTATAAAATGTCTGGTTTTTCCTGGGAGTAATTCATCGATAGGTAGAATATCCACAAACCCCACGGTATACCTATTACATATACCTTCGCACCTGGCTTGTATGAAAACAATGTATATAGGCCTTATTGGGGTTTGTTGCAATCATGTAACGACATTGTTAATCCTATAAAATGTCTTTTGGATTTTATTTATTTATTTATTCATCATGTTGTTTATTACAATTTGTGAGTGGCAGTTAATGCATGAATTGCTCAAAAATATGCATTTGAAAACTGAGAAAACATTCAGTACAATTATTAAAAAATAGACAGTCTAACAATTAAATATTCAACATACATGACTGTACAAACTGAAAAATAGTGATAGTAAAACATAAATGCATAGAGAGAAACAATCGTATTATAATCGGTCATGTGATATAAAATATAATGATATCCATATAGCAATTTCCTTCAAGCATTCCATCTGTTATATTCTAAGAATATTGACGACTTTATACATTCTGCTTTAGATACTGACATAATATTCAAAACAAGCAATATGTGACTTATTGGTATAGCTAAAGCTAAGAAGGTTATAAAGACCAAAATGATGACGTCAGTGTTTTCCTGCTCATTTGCCCTTGGTCACAGTAGTTCATTTCCGATGAATTTGCCACAAAATGCGGACATTTGTAACGGTACCAATCGCGACACAGATCAAGAAACACGAGTTGAGCATATCATGGAATACTAAGAACTACTTCGTTTTGAAACGACCATTGTTAGTAGCACCTATTCAAAAATCAATGTGAAGTATGGAAGAAAGAAAAATTCTATTGTCTCTCATTGTGTACGACGAATAATGAAAGAGGATTCTTCCGGCAAATATAAACTGAAACCTGTCTTTTACCGTTGTAGCCTTTCCGTGTATCTGATTATGACTCTTAAAAGAGTCATAAACAGACCAAAAACTTAGAATTGACATAGCCTAAATGTGATTAACCTAGGTCACTGGGTGTCACGAAATAGGCCTCTAAACGGCCATGCTGAAAATCACGTTCTTTCTGGGAATGTTGTGAAGTGTACTGCTAGTACATTGACATTCAGTCGTGAATCATGCATGACATTTGACCTGGATGACGACCTCTACATGAACAATAACAGCTGAGATTTATGACTGAAAGTCAGGGTCATGGCAACTTTCCAAAGTGGATGAACAGCCATTCAACTACATTGTTAGTCGTGATCCTCATAATAGTAGTTATTCTATTATTTTAAAAAGGAGACACGAGGGAAGGGACGTGATCAGAGCTCTTGGAAGTGTCGTAGACATAGGACTCACTTAACGTCCCAAACGAATAGCAAACAAATATGAACATGGAAGAGAAAGAGAGAGAAAAAGAGAGATAAAGATGGAAAGAAAGTTATAAAAGAAGAAAAGGAGCGATCATTTCGTCCACCGATTCAACATGTTCCCCGTCCCTACGCCCCTGTCTCCGACTGACGGTAGAAATCGAAAGGTGTAGAATTATGACCTGAAACAGAAACCAATCTATTACATTAATTTATTATTTGATAGATCATGCAATTTATCTCACATTTGCCCCCGCACACACCCCCTCAATTTATTGTTTATAATATCGATATATCACAATTATAAACGGTTGCAGGCAGCCCTGGGCGTTGAGAAGGAAGTCATCATTTAGGTGTGTACATGTCATTCTCGCCTAACGTGGCTAAGGTACTCTTTTTTGAAAACAAGATACATAGGAATAGTATATAGGAATTGATGTAGGCCCCTATATCAATTCCAACGCAAAATATAATATCGGTCCAGAATGTCAGATGAGATTAGTGCGTTACAGGAAACAACAATCTGGGGATTATCCATTAGGATAAGTGCTGCCAAAATGGCTGCCCCCTTTCAAACGTAGTCTTGAGGTCAAAATAACTTTTTATCTATTTTTAATAAACACAAACAAGTATGGACTGTGGTCCTAGGTGGTATGAACACGTGCAGAGAATGGATGAATATGGGAGTATCGTTTCGTATACTGGTAGGTGGACAGCAACCCAGGAATGATGAAATGAGGACATACATGCACACACGAAATTGATCGCATCCAGAGACGATGGAATTCTAGTTAATTTGGATGAAGCGGAACATGGAATGATGCATCCCCTCCCTTTCCTGGGAGAAAATGCGGGTCGATTGTGCTTCTGTTCTAGTACAGCACTATTACTGGCATTCTTACTCTTTATTATACATTAATTTCAACAGTCACAAAAGCATCCTGTTTTGAAAATATCGAGAAGTATCACAATTTTGCTGTACATATGTATTCTATAAGTATTAGAAATACACCACACGATCCGCATTGCACAGACATCATGGACATGGCTGATGGTGAGGTTGATATATAAGTACTCAGAAAAAAAGCAAAAACAAGCGTAAGACCCCCCCCCCCAGGCAGACCCTCTAACATTCATAAACACAACAGGCCATGCAAAACGAAAATCTCTCATGATTTATTATTTTTACCGAAATATCTCAAGTTTATGGCTTTACACCCTAGCTGGGAATGTCTTGGCTAAAGATATTGGCCGTTATGATTTCAACATACATGTACCTTCACGGCTCTCATTTTTCAGTTGCAACGTTTTATGATTCATGAATATCATGAACAACTCTAGGATACATGCAGCTTTTAACTAAACTCCCTATCTGCCCCTAGCTTAGATGTAAAATACTACATCAATATTTCATTTTACTTTCTTCTATTTCGTATGAAATGAAACCTGAAAATAATCTTGTTTATGTTTAAATTTCAATCAAAGAATTGAATTTCAATTTCAGTTCAAACAAGATGTTCGACAAAAATTGTTTAATACTCGGTTTGAAAACAATTGGTTTAAAATAGAGGGATTCACGATCACCTTCATACTTTCTATGACAATATTTATTATCATTACCTAAAGACAATAACTGACAATAAATACAGTGTTCACGAGGTACAAGTGCAATTTTTAAATCTTTATACTTTACATATTCTTTTCTTACCTTTATACGCACGATCACAAAGACTTCCGAGAATGGAGGTCCTCATGAATAGCGAGGTAATTTGTCTATGGTTTGCTCGCTATTTAGAAGGACCGCTATTCATACAAAACCGCTGTTAATTTAGAAACGTGTTATGGCTAGCGGTCCTTATGAATAAGTGGTCCTTATGAATAGCGGTCCTTATGACTAGCGAGGTTACCCCATCTGGTGTCTGTGTTTTCTTTATATCGAGCGATTGGAAACTTTTGTCGAAAAGTCATTTCGACTGCTTGCAATCGTTGCAATCGTGCAGGCACTCACCTACATGGCCAAGTAAAATTGATTCTTGGTCTCTCGTCCGGAATGTTTATGTACATGCTACATGGATTGCTCTCAATACTAAATTTCTTAATTTTATTTCATTTGCACATGCCATATACAGAGGCTCAACACCGTGAAATTTCATCATATTCATTATTCTTGTTACCTCAGTACCGACATGTCCTCAAAATGCAAACAGGAGGGGACGATAAACAAAGAATGAATTATATATGGCCGAAGCAAACAGTAAACATTCTCCCTTTCCGAGCTTTTCAGTGAATGGCTAGACAAGCCGTATCCTAAATGATAAACGATTCGGAAATACTTTGAGCCAGTTTCCATCGAACTGGAATTCCAATGCGAGAACTCAAGTTTAGCTTTGAAGTCTTCTTTAAAGAAGTGAAAATACATCATTATCGAATCATGAATTTTGCATCATCTTCATGTACACGACACGTATATATCCCACGCCCATTCACATTAGGGTCCGATGTCTCACTTGCGTATTTAACCTTTACAGTATACGAAAGGGCTTTTCAATTACCTTTAAAAAATGTATTCAGAATTCATTAATAATAATAATATACGGTACCACATTTATATAGCGCATATCACAACATGCCCCAACAAGTAAGAAGGAAAAGTGGATAGAGAAGCTTGAGAAGAGTGAGGTATGCTCACTCTTCTCAAGCTCGATGTTTTAAGACGTGCCTTAAAGTTTTCAACGCAATTTTTGATATTTTCTGGCAATTTGTTCCAAAGTTCTGCTGATGCAACCTGAAAAGAGCGTGACCCATAAAATTTTGTATTTATTTGTGGAATTGTGAGTAGAGACCTTTGGAAAGACATTGAGGCGCCGTACACCATGTGGGCTACGCGATACGGGTCGTCAGAACAGCTTCATGGTCAGAAATAGGATCTGATCTCGATATGTAAACAGGCTTTTACATGTAATAGAATCCTTTACAGTTCATGAGGGCATGAATAAATTTGGACTATTAAATTAGTTAATGAACAAGAGAAGTATGAAATTGTTTTTTTTTCCTTTACACAATTAACAAAATACATGACCGTATAAGGCGCCAAAACAATAAATACGACTGAGCAAAGGAAATTTGATTTGATTTGATTTTTCCAAAGGGGTCCAAACCCCAGAAAAACCTCCCAAAACAACAACAACAAACACACATTGACCAACACCATAACAAAACAACAACAAAAAAACCCAATTAAATCAAATAGAAAGAGAGAGAACTCAAATAAATTGATCGTAATTATTCATTCGAGTACTATATATTTTTATTCCTAGTTTCTCGTCCGGATTTTTTTTCAAATTTAGGAGGAAGGGGTTCCATGTTATTTGATATTTTCCAGTAAATGAAAATGCTACTGTGCCAATTTTGACATATATTTCCTTATTTTAATTTTATTGGTACACCCTAAAAACTCAAATGTTAAATCTACATTTAAAGGTTGGAGGAGTGACAGCATTTTTAAAAATTAATGGTAAATTAACACTTTTAACATGCTGGATCTAATAGTTTAAAGGTTAGATGCAGCATGTTAAAACTGTTCATTTACCATTTTGAAAATGTTGTCACTCCTCCAACCTTTTAAATGTAGATTTTAACATTTGACTTTTTAGAGCGTACATGCACTAAAGAGGCTCAAAATATGTGAAAAACATTATATTAATGAATTTTGTTCTCTCGTTGTCTTGATGTCCTCAGATTAACATTTATTTCATTTTATAGCAAAATAACAAATATCAAAAATTTTGAGGCGAACCGCAAAAAAGGGAAGAAGGGGAACTATTCCGAATAACTTCTATTATCGTTTTTTATCAACATATGATTGCGTCTTTGTATGTAACTTAACTTGAGCTCTGCTAATAAAATTGCATATATAAAAAAAAAAGTATAATTACCGTGACGGTACAAAGAAATAGGTCAATAAAATTGACTAGCAGACATCAGTATTACTATACGAAATGTTATTCAATCATAAAAGGCTATATTACTATTGTTAATACAGTTGTTATTTAAAATATTTGGAAAGGTACAATTGCCTCACTTTATCATCCTCTCTTCATCCCTATTTCTCTCTGTATCCTTTTCCCTTTCTCGCTCTCATTATTTTATCATTATAATTTATCTCAAAGGGCTTTCATGCTGTCAAGCCCCGGCTTATTATGAAAACCCTCTTGTTTGATTTCTCTTTCTATAATCCTACTGTTAGCCTTGTAGTTTAAGATATATTAATGTCATGATGTTCCATTGTATTGTATATCGCATAATTTGTATAACGTATGCATTATTTGATGAATTGAGAAATCAAGCAGAAATAAACAAATCAAATAAATCAAATCAAATATATTACATATGGATTCTCATGCAGGATCTATTTACTTACATGTATATATAAATTATACACTGAGCATGCGGAAGCTAAATCCTAGTAGTTAAATTCATGTTCATGTTTTTAACATACAGCCGTCATCTCGTAAAAGTGTAGTATATTTCGCATTTCAATGACGTCATCTTAAATTTGCCCACAACAATTGCGAGTATGAAAGACGAGGAATTGCGAAAGGTAGAAAATTGCCTGGGTATTATTGGTAAATGACATTTACAGGTCTGTACCCGTACCCGTATAATATAAATTCATAACAGTCGAGTGATTCATTTGCAAACGTACGTTTTTGTTATGGTGTTGGTCATTGTGTGTTTGTTGTTGTTGGTTTGTTTGTTGTTGTTTTTTTCGGGGGCGGGGGGGGGGGGGGGGGAGGGCTGATTTTATTAGACTTCTACCAATCAATACCAGTCTGAGAACCCTAATTTTACATCTCACTATGAACATGACGAACAAAGAATGGGACAATTTATGCTGCTCCTCATTGTACCCTTCACAATTGCACTGGTTAACAAAAGAACATCCATTCATTGCTATCCTGTAAAAATATGTAGAACAGGTGTCACATAATAGCGGTGAAGTGATGTCCTTTTGTCTACTAGAGCTATTGTTGAGGGTTCAATGAGGAGCTGCATAAATTGTCCGCTCTCTTTGTCACCGTGTTCATAGACCCCGTTCTCATCTACATCCTTAAACTAGTTTAGTGGAAACCAGTTTAGTGGAAACCAGTTTGGGGTGTAATGAGAACGCTCAAAGTGGTCTTGGAAGCGATCTTAAGTGGTCTTGGAAACCAGTTTTGAAAACCACCTCGCGATGTGGTTTTCAAGACCGCTTTCGTCGTTAAACTGGTTTTACGTGTAATGTGGACACAACCGTTCTTCGGAAACCGATCTTCACCCGGAAGTACTATTGTGCGCGCGGTATACGATCCACGCTGTACGCGCTAATGTACGTAACGCTCGACAGTTTCAAATTCCGCGCGAAACATTTGACCCCGCTTAGAGTGTTCCCATAGCAACAAGATCACTTTCGGTGAAGTGGTTTTGGAAACCAGTTCAGGGGAGCGTAATGGGAATGCTAACGAAGCGATCTTCTAAACTGGTTTTGAAAACTGGTTTAGTGGAAACCAGTTTAGGAAATGTGATGAGAACGGGGTCTTAGTGTCTCAACCCGACAGATAAGTTCTAACCAGGAATTCGAACCGTAGACCCACACGTACTATCTAATCTGTTTCTATCGGAATTTTTAGTTTTTGAATCTCCGAAATATAGTTTACAATACAACGGAAAAAATGGTAAATGGTAAATAAATATTTATAGGTTCATTCATATGAGATAATGAGACGATATTTATTGTCAATTTTTTTCTTCAAAATTTGCAAGGTACACATAAATCCATGTACACCCCTACATTGTACGTATACATTTTAAAGATGTGTATCCAGTCCATATAACATCTCACGAATTTTGACATTTCTTATTTTCTTTAGTTTTTAAATGCAATATACGACGTATTGTTTTACAAGCGCATACATGTAATATAAAATACAATATTTCCTTCTTAGTCGTTTATTTCGTTCTTTTGACCAATATATTTGCGCATGATCACGAGTGAGCTCCACACACCATACAATTAATTACGTAATACTGACTCATAAGATTTCCTGAGACCATGACGTCAAACAACGGAATAAGAAGTTTAAGAACATCAACTTAAGCCTATTGGGAAAGCTAAAGCGTGAATATTAGTCTCAATTGGTGTGGTCATAAAAAGCGACTGTCATATTTCTCCGAAAATGAGAACCGATAAACAAAGGAGGCAAATTTTCTTTATTGGTTTGGTGTGTGGATTTTTCTGATTACTTTTCCAGAATTTAGTTTGAAGATGAAAATGTACCATGACTAGTAGGGCCTATGTTTATTGTCATTTGGTCCAATTACACTTTGACCGCTAACTAGTTCATGTATATCAGATATATACATATGTACATCTATTTTCTCAACTGTATATACGAGATCCAATGAACATCTTTAAAATTACTAATACAGGGCTGCCCAGAATGAATGCAACAACTGGCATCTGCAATTTCAACGACATACCATTGACAGAACATTATTAGTTTTAATTACATCGGGTAGAAGATTCATTTCCGAGTAAAACGACGCCAAGATCATCAGTTTTGGGTAAGACGTTTTGATTTTACAGCTATTTTGTGAGGCAATGTCATTTTCAAAAGTTGATTCATTTTATGCTTGAAGCAGTGAGAAATGTATGTAGGACGGCTTTGCATATACAGTCGCCTCCGTTTGATGAACCAGCTATTATATTTCGTCCAAAAATATTTCATGAAATTTGGTCCAATTGATAATCAGTTACAGTTCATTCAAATAACATGTGTAAACGACTGCTACGCTAAGTACATTTGTAATACCCACATTTCTCAGTCTCTGGTAATTACACAGAAATCTGTGCAGGTGCAATTCTGCCTAATGTATTGAAATCGAACGGAAACTACATCTATCACCTGTATTTTTACCAACAGATGAGACCGACTTACATCCACGCGTATCAAATAATCTGATGTATTTCCAGCATCACCTGCCAAGAAAACAAAAATCTCATTACGATTCATCATTGACAATTTTCTTCCATGAGTTGGGTTAGAGCACAAATCTGCTGTGGAACGGGGGACGACGTGTTCAAAAATCTGTGTAATCTTTTTTTCATCCCGTGGGAGAACACTATATAGTATGACATGTAGAAACGAAAACAAGGAATTTTTCTAAAACACTCTTATACATTATTGCAAACCTATAACTAGAAATAGTTTATCCCAGGACAGGCTTGGTACAAGCCTCCCTCTCTCTCTCTTTTTTTTTGTTTTTTGTTTTGTTTTTTTGTTTTTTTGTTTTGTTTTGTTTTTTGTTTTGTTTTGTTTGTTTGTTTTTTTTTTGGGGGGGGGGGGGGTGGTACAGAGGATTTGTGTAAACCAGTATGTCAAATCTGTGCGCAGTGATATTCAGCAATATTTAGGTTTTTTTAATGATTTTGATATTCAAAACACATTAAAGTGCGCAATCATTCCCCTTCCCTTTAAAATTATCTTGTCAAAATAGCTGTGTATTTCAAAAGGAAATTCTACCAACCGTTACCAAACATTACCTACAAGTACAACATGTACTGTATATACTTTCATCTCCAATTTCCCAATATCCTCCTGCATGCCTTTTCACAAGCCTATTGTACGAATTATTGAGGTCGGGGAATGAGATGGGGGAGGTACATGTACTCGTCTCCGCAGAGATTTCTAAAAACTAGGACGAGGAGTGATACATTGGTAGCGGAGTGTTTATTAATGTCGTCCCTAGGTGAAACATAGGAATCTGGAATGATGTTTTTCATGTATAAATCATCCAGCAGCTGATACAAGTAGCAATACTAAATAATGATTACAAGGACCTTCTCATTAGACAATGTAGGCCTACACTAAAAAAAAAACCCTGCATAATTACAGTGGTCATCTATGTTGTCTTCAAGTACCAAGGAGGTCACCAAGAAGAAGCCGGCCACACACCCACCTGCTGCCGAAATGAGGACCCGTATGTGTTATACAACCTGCCTAGAAAGACTACCTGTCTGCAGTGGTCATTAGACTTCCATTATGTAGTCTTTCTAGACACGGTTGACTGTATTACCATAAATCCATGTTATGTTATCACATTAAAGAAATTCATGCTTTATTAAGATTTGTATAACCACGTTGAATTTTGCCGTACATAATAAGGATTTAATATTTTCAAAATTTCATTTTTGGCTTTTGCCGATCGACGCGTTTATATACTTCGATTTTGATAAGTAGTGCCTCCATGACCACTGAAACATACTTTTTTCTCCGACCATAATTAATAGTGAAAAATAATCAGTCCTTCCCAAAATAAACATACATTTTATCCAGTGGCGTAGATACGCACTTTCTATTGCCAATGGTGGTGGTGGTGGTGGTGGTGGTGGTGGTGGGGGGGGGGGGGGGGGGGGGGTGATGAATAGATAATATCCCAATAACAATGGATAATTATGCGCGTCTACGCCCGTGCATTTTTCATAAACCGCTCACTTTCTGCTTCCGATACAACAAAAAAGTTGAACCACAACTACCTTCAAGAAATTATGAAGCATAGCGCGCGTGTACGTCAGAGTGTGTTTGTAAGAGAGACTATTTTTTTTTAATTTCTGTTCTTTTACTTAGTTATTAATGATAGTCCAGAACGGTTTATACGTCCCATTTTTCACCATAGCACATTAATGTCTTTACGTCATTCTTCACAAAGCGCAAGTACAGCGAAAACCCGTATGGTGATCTGGATTTCCTTGACGATATTCACGATACTCATGCAGAAGCATGTCTGCATTCTGTAACCACAATGAGTGAATTATGTCTGAAGTCATGGTCATAGACGTGCATTGTATAGGCAAAATTTAATCGGGGAGGGAGGGGGTGGGGGGGGGGGGGGGGGGGTTAACGTCTATTTCCCGAATATCAACTTTTCACTTAAAAACCAAACTGAGAGCATTGGACACTTTATTATTAGTGACAATGCAATTTCGTCATTTAAATATACCAGATACAAACAAAAATATATAAAAAGATATCACTGCGAGAACATAAGGTGATAGTTTCCCTAACTTAATTTCACAATTCTCGGGGGCTTCAGTCCCGCTCCCAACTCGTACGCCGATTGTCATGATACCAAATATAGTAAATAAATACATTGCTCCAAATTATTTCACTTTTCTGAATTTGCGGAACATCGTCCGTGCCACATGAACCTCTTTTCTTTCTCAAAATGTTTGTCAGTCCGACAGTATAGGACACCCAATATCATGTCATAATTATTTTGTTTTCGCAAAAGAAACCCGGAGTTACACATCTCAAATAATCATCTTCTCAATTGAATAGATAACATCTCGTGCAAGCATCTCGGATTGTAATTTACGACGTATGATTTACGCAGAAACCGAGAGCAGAACGTGTGAAAAATCCCACGTCCTCGCCCAGACGAGGATCTGGGGGTAATTATACCAACACGACCATCGTTATTACTAATAATTCCTTCATTAATTATTTGACCTGTCTTCCGACATGTCCTATAATATATCGATCGTGATCTTATTAGAGATTTAAAAGAAACCATGTCGAATTAGCCTTTATTCCAGACAATCTTTCCTCAGATTTTCAACCCTCTGCAGGTACATCAGCAACTTACTCAGGTGTTCCTGTTCGCAATGTTACATTGTAAAATACATGTTTACTAAACCGCAATTTTGACTTGTAATAAGACTTGGTATGCGACTATGTACACAGAGGCAGAAAAGTTACAAATATGACAAAGGGTAAAAATATAAGGAGAAAAAATTGCACTCTGGTTTGACAATTTCAGCTCTGTTGCCCCAAAACTTGCCCAAAGCAACTTTGAGCATGTTGCATAATTTGCATAAATAGAAATGTAACATATATACAGGCAGTGTCAAACAACCCAATACAACTCATGCAGTACCCAACTTTAACAGTCTTGTTAATTAATCTTGGGCAATGTACATGTAACCTGCCATACAATACAAGTCCCTGATAATAAATTCCGGTAAACGTCACACATTAACAGATTAATAACATTTGCAAAATGTTCCCGGTGGGGGGGGGGGGGGGGGGGGGGGGGGGGGGGGGGGGGTCATTACTAAATCAAGTTCAAGTTTAATTATATAGCATAATTTTCTTACTGTAATTGGTGACATATAAAAGGATAAAATTAAATTCAATAAATAATGATTTATCAAAAAAATTATTATTACCGTGATTACAGCCTGGCGGATGAATGGTATGATTCTTATGAGATAATGTATATTAATAAAGCGATAAAAGACAATATAATGTAATAACAAATGAAAATGGTGCATCCAAAATTAAATACATTAGCTTGAAACATATTCATCATGCTCACTGACATAGATAACGAATTTTAACACAACGATAGTGTAGTATTTGTTTCAAGTGGTTCTTCAATGCACTTTTTTCGTTGCGGCAGAGGCTGATTTCCAGTTCCTAGACTTTGCACATCAATCAAGCGGAATAGAGCATGACAACAAAATACATGTATCAGATTGACTGTAACTTGATACATGCAGGCTAATATACCAAATTTTTAAAATTAATTTCTTCGTTCCAATCATAATACATGGGAACAGGACGGAAATCCGGGGATTGCTTAAATGGGTATGCAGAGAGCTTAGTTTACAGATGGTTTGGTTCCTTATCTGTGCTTACATATTGTAAAGGGCAATACAACCTTTGTAATAGCTTGCTTTGTGAGAAAGCAGAAAAATAAGAGAAACAAGAGGGTGAAAGTTTGAAAGAAATCGGACAAACAATAAGAAGGTTATGAATTTTTGAAGGTTAGATCACTAATGATACGTTCATGTAGATAGATTATGGCATTGGCAATGCGGTCAACATGGTCAAAATGTATGATGCCATGGAGAGCTTTCCCATTTTTTGTACATAAATTACTCAGTGTCCTTTTGTCAACTCTCATGGTATAACAGACTTATTTTTTCATGGTAGAACAGACATATTACCCATAATGTACCATGGACCAAAATTATGTTCTATGATTAAAATAGACAAAACAAAGGGGGTACTTTTGATTAAAAAAATATTTGTTCACACTAGTTTTCCTGTATGACATCATGACCACACTGTCAGTAGGCATAGGAGATTCCCAATAATGAGTGATCTCAGCTTTCAACATCCATAACTTTCTTATTCTTTGTCCAATTCTTCTCAAAGTTACTATTCTGATTTATTTTTTACTTCTAACGCGATAAAAACTACTTTCGAAAATTCAACTCAAGGCCAATTTCAAAAGCCTACTGTGCTGCCCATGCATAGAAATCTTGTTCGGATTACGTAATACGCTATTGTCATGTTCGCATGTTTCTAAAGGTGACAGACAGTGCCATTGAAATTGCACTGGACACAGATATCTGTACACGGGTCTGCACAAACACATACCCAACAGAATTTTGTCTAAAGATACATTTTCAGTTATATTTGAAATATTTGAAGGGGAATTAACCTTTCATGGAAAAGTAGATTATTTTCCATGAAAGGTTAATTCCCCTTCAAAGAGAATACTGACGTCTGGTACAGGTGAGAAATAATTTTTGAGCTTTCTCATAATTTTGATGATTAAAAAACCCCCATAGTACACGATCAGGCCTACCCCTTTTTTCAACACAATCAAACGTTCGGAATAACTTCCAGACAGTTCCTTCCCAATCAGTGCTCATTTTCATCTGTAAATCTTTAAATGAGGGTAAGTTGAAAACGATTTCTGCCTCGTCGGTGCGTTTACGTACGATGGCACTTACACAGGATGGACAGGGTATAAATTTCTTAGAGGGTTGCCAAGTTATACAACAGGAAAACCAGGTAGATCTCAGGGTTCCTAATATATGTACTTTGGTACATTATAATGCGACGGATGGGAGCAAACAATCCGGACCGGAGATGCAAATTGCCTTGCATTCTCTTGGGTCATAGCTTGATTCATTTGATACCGGTATATATTACCAAGCCTGAGTACTACGAGTTAAGTCAATGGAGATGAATACTGAAATAACTGCGTGCATCTAAAAGGTTAAATGCCAATGTGGATAGAAATCTTTACGAATCCCGATCGCTTTACTCTAATTGGAGCTTTGAATGGCTTATCAAAAAAATACCGTTCGGGTTGTATAGATCTATGCTGAGCCGATCTGACGTCACGGCCATTCGGAACCGATAGACCAATTTTCCTGAGCGAAATACCACACAATTTCTATATTTACATGAACATTCAGAACCTTAATCAGGTAGAAGTTAAGTTTTCGAATGTTCATATATAAGCCCTTCGCAATTTGTTTCAAAACTATTGGTGCAGTAGGATGGTAATTATGCCGTTGCGTTTACATTAAAATAGTTTCATGAAATATCCAAGGAGAGGCAAATGAGAAACAAGTGAACGGGAAAAAAGAAGACAGTTTACACTTAGAACATAAAGAGCATTTTATCAAAATTTACAGAATTGGTAGAACGGTTCAGGAACTGGATGGTCACAATACCCTTGCCTGAGGAAGTTATAAATAACTTTACATAGATCGGATATTTTTTAAAGATCGATTGGGGGAAATTGATCTTGGTCAAAGTTCTTCCGGGGTCAACAAGGAATAACTCGGATCACGTTTTGTAAATATTGAGAGAGAATGGATACTCGACGACCGACACAATCAGTGTATAAGTTCACCAAACACCAAGGAACAATTACAATCTGTAGTGTTTACGTATAGTCTATAGTCGTCGTTTCTTTATTCGAAAATTACAAGTGGATTCTGAATGTAAATTACAGTCCGGTAAATGCAGTCAAATCTGTCTTACTGACAACCTTTCTGTAAATGCAACCCCGTCTATGGAGGTCACCTACATTTATTATTGCATTACTCTATACTTTGGGAAGGAATGTGTGTCTGGCTTTCTGGTATAGAAAGGCCAGCTGTCTACAGTGGCCACCTTTTCATTTAACGTTGGGTGGCCCAGGGAAAATGCAACTTAAGATTTCCCTGGGTAGCCTTTATATACAGGTTTGTCTGTAACTTCATTAATTAATTTGACCATACAGTCGCATGGAAGTTGTAATCCTACACGTCGAAGATTCTTAACCTTGGGTCGTGAGCCCCCCCCCCCCCCCACCCCCAATCCCTATGATAGTTTTTAGCAAGAGGGTAATGGGTTGCCATTGGGGTCGTGGCGCCACATGTAGACCAACATGTAAGTCTATGGGGTTGTGACGCCACATGACGTACATGTACATTTTAGACCAACGTGCAGATATAGGGGTCGTAGTGCCACAGGTAGACCAACATGTCAGTATATGGGGTCGTGGCACCACATGGAGACCAAAATGTCTATGGTGTCGTGGCGCCACATGTCACCAACATGTGCATGTTAATGCAGGTCTATCAGTATATGTGGTCGTGGCGCCACATGGAGACCAACATGTCAGTATATGGTGTCGTGGAGCTACATGTAGACCAATTACTGTATGTGTTAATGCAGGTCTATCAGTATGTGGTCGTGGCGCCACAATCATGTAGACCAACTATGTACATGTTGGTATATGGGGTCGAGGCGCCACATACATGTACGTAGACCAACACGTACATGTATGTCTATGCCAGGGTCAAAATGTGGCGACAAATATTCTTTGGTTCTCATTATTTTACATTACAAGTATTTCAGATTTTATCTTTGGGTGTAGATTGTGATGAATGGAACAAAGTTTACTGACAATGTCAGTGACATAGGTTGGCATAAGCTATTGAATAATTTAAAGCAGTTATAGGGGTTTTAAAAAGGCGGGCAAAAGTGTCATGTCCGTTAGGCACAAGCTGTCATACCCGTTACGCTACTTTTTAGCTCTGACATGGAAATGTGTAGTATAATCGTTAGATAATGTATTTAGAGTATGATTATAAGCTTCTATAACCTAAGGTAGGCTCACTGACCCCTAAATCTCACATATTTTCAAACAGTTCACATGATTAAATTCACAGGAGTCCGTTCACAGGAGTCCAGTTCACAGGAGTCCGTTACGGTTACAAAGAGTCTATTTTCTCTTCAACTATTCTGTGAAGTACTGTGAAATTTGCTGTGTATGTCCCCGATAGTCCAATGTATCTGATTCACTTTCTGAAATATACTTTGATGTTTTATGAGCAACTACAATGCAGGATCTTCATATACATGTACATGATGTGCAGTCCAGACATACTTGCAGTTCAGACATACTGTTACTGACAAGGGTTTGTGCCTGAAACTATAAGATAAATCCGCTATATTGTATTTAGAGTGGCATTGTATAGGGAGTTTTCGAATGTGTCAACGTGAACGCCGTCCTAGATACTCCCAGCTACAATGGACTGCTTTGTGTTAACTGCATACTTCGCTTTGTGCAAGAACGACTCACCCGTCCACTGGCTTCTCCCTCGTCCACTAGTCAGATCGAGAATGCGTCCAACATGATATTGCCGTATTCTCTAAAACGTGAGCCTCGCTTCACCTACTTTGTACGCAGTTAACGCAAAGCAATCCATTGTAGCTGGGAGGATGTAGGACGGCGTTCACGTTGACACATTCGAAAACTCCCTACTGGCCTATCAAGGAGTTACTCCTTGGTCCTACGTGCCCGCCCCCCCCCCCCCCCCGTGTTTGTATTATGTCTGTGACTGGAGCTCATCTAAAGAAAGGATTATCTCACTGTTAAACACGTCCCAAGACATTGAATCAATACTCGTCTAGCCCTGACAATGGCGTATACGCAATGATGCTATAATGATAACAGGAGCGATTACGTAAGCACTGTTAAAAGAGGGCAAATGATTTCTGGATGACTTACAACGATGACAGCTGGATCATGGAAGTCTCATTATTCGCAGACGATAGAACTACGTCACTGAAAACAAACAGCTACTAAACCTGTAGGCCTGTATTCTATTAAGATTTTACATGTGCATGTAGCGACACGCCTTTAATTGTAGTTTCATGAATACATGGTATATTAATTATTTACACCGTTATTTCCAACGAAGTGTGCGTAAAGTTAAATTCCGTGAAGAAAGGGCTATTGTAGAAATAACACGATCACTAGTATAGTTGCAAAAGTACATTCATCAATATTTGATTACATAAATGAATGAAATAATGACCATCCTCACTTCTGCCGATTCTCAATATTCTATCTTCCTCCCTCCCTATCTCTCTGTAGAGATATATCTTCCTCCCTCCCTCCCTCCCTCCCTCTCTCTCTCTATCTCCCTTATTTCCGAATTTAGATGTAGTTACATCTAATTAATTGCCATTTCACCGTGTCACCCGGTAGGCCTATCTGGCGATGTATACATGCAGTAGCGGAAAGGGATCAGTGTTTTTCCACAAATAAGCTAAATCATTTTGCCATTTAAAAAAGCGCTATCACAGCCTCTCAGATTTCAGACTGGACCTCTGTAAGTATAATGCAGTGTTTAAATAGAGATGACAAATTTGCCATAATAACAAACACAATTAATGCACTTCACCCTTTGAATCATTATTTGTAGGGATATTTCACGCCGCGATGCAAGATTTCGTCGTAATTGTCTCACTGGTGTCTCGCATCCGTTTGTTTTTCTTTCTATAGAAATTGATTGCGAAGTAGGAAAGATGTCTGGACTGGGTCCTTGCTTTGATCAGGAAATGCAAGGGAGCTCCCACGCAGGCTTGATGTTCATGCTTTTGACGTGGGTCAATTTGTGTACATGTAAAGCCTGGCTTACATACCATGCTACAATACATGTAACATTTGAGGATGAAAGCATGTTGCAAACTTGCAACCATTTGCGAGCTCACGTTTCGAACTTGAACCAAGCTACACATTGCTCCTGATTAGATTGAAAACATCTCAATAGCAACAAATGAAAGGAAAGTATTAGAATATTAATACTGTATCTAAAACAACTACACTGTGCCATGAACAAAGCACGTATACAAGTTCTGACTTTAGTATTGACAAACTTTCATGGGGAGAGTGAATTTGCAAGTCGGGGTGGAGGCGCCAATGGAGGTTGAAATCATCAGGATTTGCCCTTGGTGATAACCACTGCTGTTAACGCTTTCTATATAGGGGGGGGGGGGGGGGGGGGGGGGGGGTCTAGGACTAGGAGTAAATGTCGGATCACCCCCCCGGTGATCCGACATTTACTCCTAGTCCTAGACCTGTATTTCCTCAAGATATATGGTTAGGGTTACAACTACATGCACATGTACATGCATTGTTGTAGGTAAGGTTGAGGTTAAGCACTGGTCACATTAATTTTGTCCGATAATGTATGCGCGTATAAAGTGTACCTATAACGATATCGACAAAAGTGATCACACCTGACAAATAAAATGGGTTGGATTCTGTCAATCAAGCATGGCGGACACTACCCACATGATTCTTCTGTGCTAACGTCTCAGAAAATGTTGGTGGGCTACATGTACATGTAGTCCAGAAAAAAAAATCGGTATTCGGGCGATTCCACCGAGAGGGAGGTTCATTACCATATATCGGACAAGTGTGGCCCACCACAAATAATTCCTCTTAACCCTGTCAGGACCAAAGTCAACAACACTATGTACAAAGTGAATAGTATTTTAGTCTTGTGGTAACGAGAGGGTTAATTTCCATAACCAACGCTTGATGGGCGATTTGGCAACGATAAAAAGGTATAGTTATCGTTATTGGACATATGTGTCTAGCCCTTTCAGAATTCGATTCGTATATTTATGAAATTAACCGCGGTGCAGTTGTCGCCGAAGCACGTGTCATAAAACCTTTCAAGGGTCTTACACATTAAATTGATCACGAAGTCCTGGAGATAAACAACAAACAGAAAAGAAGAAAAGAAAGGGGAAAACGTGATCGGAAATACGTGTAAAAGCATGCCCACACATGACGCCAACATATATTACACCATGTTTACAGGAAAAGGTAAATACACTCTACAGCCATCCGTTCTGCCTGGCTACAGAGTCAATCATGCTAATCAAAAGAATTATGAACTGCTCATGACTTCAAAAGAAGATTGAATTCATAATCATTGAATACTTTCTTTCACCAACTACATTCTCTATATATTAGTATTATGGTGTGCTTCCATTGTTCATAACATTGACATTAAGTCTATTAACTGTAGCTAACTTACTGTTTGTGTGTGCATACATGTATATGCTAATAAAAACGTAAAGAAAAAAAAACTGTACATAAATATAAAAAAGTACATTCTCTATATAGTATCCGTATCCTCTTTTCCTTTATAAAAGTTAAGAAATATTGCGACGGATATGAAAAATGTAAGACATGTAGACTTACAATTCTAAAGCTGCATTTTAAAAACTACCATTTGCATACATTATACAGTACATGAATACATGTAAGTCATTTGAGCTTTCATTGCAGGCAGTACGGAAAGACAAGGTTGAAGGAAAATCAGGCCTACCTGCGAAACTTAGAAATTGTTACGTGTATCGGTCTAAAGAGTTAATGAAAAATCAGCCCGCCGCCCCCCCCCCCTACATGTAGCTTGCAGACAGTTGCCCTATCAAAAAAAAAAATAGTAACGCCTCTGAATGTGATAGCCATATAGATTTGCATAAAATGTCGCCCTCTGAAATATTTGGTTCCCATGCTCAAAGAAGGAGAAAAGAAAGCAATATCTGTACCATGAACTTCCAATATCACCTCGTGTCGAGTGAATGATTCTTTGTTCGACGATCAATAAGTGTTAAACAAAACTGTTGGCCTATGATAAAATTGTAATAAATCAAGATTATTCCACGATACTCAACGACACTTTAACAGGCCTCTTCCCCTCACATTCAATTTCGACCTAATTTTTATACTCGTTTACGACAAATATTATAACGACGTATAATGATTATGTCAACAAGTCTAAATTGTTCGTTGGTTAAAGGTAAACAGAAAAGATGATCCATTGTTAAACTGTCCTTTCAATTCTTTCAGTGGACTAAGAACTCGACCTTCATCACATTACTCATGCTCCAATGTAAATTTTAAAAACAATTGAAGGAAGAGAAGAAAGAGAAATATGTGCCATGACTGAACTTCTAATACCACCCAGTATCGTGTAAATGTTTCTAAACAAAACTCTACTACATAAATCAAAATGTATTATTCCACGACACTCGAAACGACAGGCCTTAAATGAGAATGAAACCCTGGAGTAAAATCAATTTTAATGAAAAGAGAAGATAGAGAGAAGCAATTTAAAAAAAGTTCCATCAAAATCGGTTACGAAATGAGAAAGTTATAAAAGTTTGTTAAGTCTCAATTTACTTTTTATGGCGATCCTCAAATTGGCAATGTTGCTTCAAAGTGACAGGTTTAGTAGTACAACTCTCCTATGTTTTATACACAAAATTTCATATTTTCCCCCATTATCTATCAAGGTGCAGCTTGTCTCCTTAGCTCAAGATATATCACGGGGAAATGTTTTTGACACAACATATGTTGAGTTCACAAAAAGCATCAGCATCTTAGAGATAATGGAGAAATTATGAAATTTTGTGTACAAAACATATTGAGAGTTGTACTACTAAACCTGCCATTTTGAAGCAACATTGCCAATTTGAGGATCGTCATAGAAAGTAAATTGAGACTTTTTTATATTTTCATATTTTTCATATTTTCTCCATTATCTCTAAAGATGCTGCTTTTCTTTTTGTGAACTCAACATATGTTGTGTCAAATACATTTCCCCATGATATATCTTGAGCTAAGGAGACAAGCTGCACCTTGAGAGACAATGGGGAGAATATGAAATTTTGTGTACAAAACATATGGAGAGTTGTACTACTAAACCTGCCATTTTGAAGCAACATCGCCAGTTTGAGGATCGTCATAGAAAGTAAATTGAGACTTTTCAAACTTTCATAACTTTCTCATTTCGTAACCGATTTTGATGGAACTTTTAAAATTGCTTCTCTCTATCTTCTCTTTTCATTAAAATTGATTTTACTCCAGTGTTTCATTCTCATTTAAGCCTGTTAAATTGTCGTGTTGAGTGTCGTGGAATAATACATTTTGATTTATGTAGTAGAGTTTTGTTTAACACTTATTGATCGTAGAACAATTAAGAATCATTTGCACGATACTGGGTGGTATTAGAAGTGATTTATGTAGTAGAGTTTTGTTTAACACTTATTGATCGTAGAACAAGAATCATTTGCACGATACTGGGTGGTATTAGAAGTTCAATCATGGCACATATTTCTCTTTCTTTTCTTCCTTCAATTGTTTTTTTAGGTTTTGAAGATATCAACCTAAGGCAATTTCAATAGACCTATTGAATACAATAGGGTATTGAAAATTTGAAACTGTCCTTGATCGTGTTCGCAGTAATTATAGTGAAGGAAGAATATACATATACACATACGTGATCGAGAAATAAAGGCGGGTACGAGGACTTTTACAACACAATGAAAATTAATATGCTAAATGTAATTACCAATTTGTCACGGAAGACAGGGATCCTATATACAGCCCTGGAAAAATTATTAGACCAAGCTTCTGTAATAAGGGTATAAGGTTGCCTTTGTATTTCATTGAATGAATACCAAATTCGTGCAATTACACCTTTTATGATATTTCATTTCCTTCTTACCACAAAAATAACATTATCAGTAACCATTCTAGGTCTAATATTTTTTTTCCATGGCTGTATATACACGTACATGTAGTTGTTTTTACAATTATAGGCAAACAAACATCGTCATGATACATATAGATGAGACTTGTTTGCAGGCACAAATCCTCGTCAGTCGTAATATGTTAACAGAGAGTCTGAAGTGTAAAGACTACTTGGTGGTGGGGGGGGGGGGGGATCCTCCAACATGGATAATAATTACGCCTAAACACAATCGCAATCATACATGTATGTGAAGAAGCAAAAAAACAACAACATAGAAATATCCACAGGGTTTACACAATATGTACACGTAAAGGCCAAAGTACATTTCCTGTGTTGACTCAAGGAGAATAAAATGTGGAGGGTTATTTGCTAAATTACATTCAAGGTCTCACGTGAGCAATTTACATGTTTGAAAGAATCACTACGTAGTAGTAATAATTGGCAAATTTCATAGGTAGTAATCATTGGCAAATTTCATAAAGGCGCTGATTTAAAAACTATTTTGAATGAAAGTTATCGAAAAGAAACTGGAGAGCTGAATAAACAGGGGAACCCAGATTCGAGATTCGTCCTCAATTAAATAATAGTCCCTCCAACTACTTGAAAAGAAAATGAGAACATAATAATGAATTACAAACGTTTGAAAACCTATACCTAAAACTGTATAATTGTACGATCGGGCACGCTAGAAAGCAACGCTTATGGGATGCTTGTCCCAATAAACATTTGAAAGATCAATATACATGTAAGGGTAATTGGAAATTTGAATATATTCTAATTCAAATGATTCTTTCATTTTCGTTCGACGTTAGAATTTTATTAATAAAGCTCTGTTTTATTTCTTGCGACGTTAACGACCAGAAAATACAAAGATTCACGACACATTTGATAAATGATTTTTTATAAATAAATATTTGGCCAAAGTAGAAAATAAAACAGTGTTGTCTGTTCGCGTATGTATCCGAACAATTATTGGATTTCTGTCCTTGCTTGCCAGCCACGGCATGACTCGCGTTACTCGAGTCATTTTGAGAGCCGATGACGACCTTGCTTCACATTAACTTTAATCAGAAAGGTCCGACCAATGAAGAATAGACACATCCTGATTACAACATCATTCAAGCCTACTTAAATGCGATCAAATTACATACAGGCTCGACATCGTTAGAAATGGATGACGAATTCAACATCATTACAAAATTTCATCTCTGTGTACTTCTTTCTCATTTCCTTTCTGCGCGCCTTGCATTGTCATAAGATATCATGGGTTATTGTCGGTATAGGCCTACATGTACATCAATAAAAATAAGAGGCTCATTCTACACGCTAACTTTTGTTCAAAAGAAAAATGGGTTAAAATACCAACACGAGGGTACTAATACATGTACATGTACATGTATATCTGACCAATTCTTAATAATTATCTGCCCGACTTGGGTAACTCTTTTCTACTCAATTATAGTAAAAGTTGATCGTGACTGGGCAAAACATTACCCATGTTGGGCAAGATATTCATTGCTCAAATTTGGTCAGACACATGTACACTGTACATGTAGGTCTAAGTCCATGTTTTACCAAGGAGTTATCACAGAACATTATTTATTTCATTTTACAGTGTATTTGCACTGTTGAATCATTGCCATATAATTCCCTGGTAGAATCTTTGTTTTGTTTAGCCTTGACAGCCTGTAAAGATGGAGGCTTGATAAGGGAAGTCTGTTGATGTTAATTAATTACACACCCAGTCTCTCGTCCATATTAATAAGGTAAATGTACGTCTACCAAAAGTAACGTGCCCTTGTCATCTCTCGGAGAAAAAAAAGGTATAACTGGTATTCACCCCTTGTCTGTGATCTTTGTGTGAGTCAGAGTTTACACAGCCACAAACTCATCTATTTCATATCATAACTAACACGTTCATTCACATTCCATTGCACTTAGTGAATGATTTAACAGTCCGTTGATTGTCAACTCGCCATCCAATTAACTTTCAGAATGAGCCTGTCTTTGAAGTCACACTGTATAAATAAATTATTCACCTACGTTTCCTCTGTTCCTGGGGGTGCTCACCAGGGGGCGGATCAAGCATTTTGTAAAAGAGGGGCACAATATTATTCCGAAAATTTTCTGACAAGCAAAACAAATAAAGAAATAAAAACAGTTTAAAAAAATTAAAAGAAAGGGGGCATAGTCTTGAAATTGAGTACTTAAGATACATGTACATGTATGCCTCTTTTGCTTCAAATGGGGGGGGGGGGGGGGCATTGGCCGACTGTGCCCCATCCTTAAAGTAGTCTGCAAGAACAGACCCTAATTTTACACTTTATCAAAAAATCATTGTGTCTTAAGAGGAGCCTAAAATAGCTACCGACTGACACGAGCATGTTGTTGTTGTTGTTGTTAAAAACTATCCACAACAACAACATGGTCGTGTCATAGTACATGGCCCATTGTAGTCTTCTTACAGCTCAGACTCTCTTTCACGACTGGCCATGCAGGGTTTGTACCTGCAAACATGAAGCTACATGTAAAACCATGCTGCAAACTGCCCTTAAAGCGGCCCCGGTGCCCACTACAAATTAACAAATATATTCCGAAGGTGTAAGTCAGGCATGACTGTTCTTGTTTTCTAAATAACCTCCCATCTTGCGGGAAATGAGGATATTTCACCACCACACAAGTCCCCCTACTTTTAACGGGGGGAAACACGGGAAGCGTAGATTGTTAATACCTGTTCTCGTATATCCTATTTTTCAAAGATGTTTTAGTTTTCAAAAAGAAAAAAAGTTGTGAAGTACATGTGCACGTAGTTGTGGCATACACACGTGTATCATTTAAATGGCATCCCCGCATACATATAACGAGGATGAGCACAAGGCCGGCGATAAAAAACTCAGAACTATTTTTCGACATGCTCTCCCAAAGCGGTTTTCGGTATTTTCAGAAACTTTATACAGCCAGTTCAAAACTAAACACAACAAAATCAAATTGGCATAACTTCTTAACGAAAAAGTTGTGAGGAAAATAACTTGGCAAGAGCGTTCTTACACTTATTGACTAACTTCGCTGTAAAAATGAGATTGATTCATGGAGTCATGAATGAGTGGGCAAAAATGTCACCATAGTTTCAGAAGTCGCAAGGGTCATTTTTATGCTGTATTAACAATGCATTTTAGCATTTCTTGCCCGATTTTTAAAGTGCGCTCACTCAAACATGACACGATGACAACCTCTTATGTTCACACAACATGATACATTTTGCTAAAAATATTTGGACTTATTTTTTTTAAATAAGCTGAATGGATTTTGCAATTTCAAATTCAGGAGGTTGATTTTTTTTAATAAATTGTGCTCACCCAACCATAATAATGAGAAAAGTGTCGGGATAGGTGTGAGGGGGTCAAGCGATGGATGATAAACAACACATAAATGCACCAGAAACCGAATTCGCTAAAATCTCGTTTCACAAAATCCCCAAAATGACCCTTGTGACTTTTGAAAAGTGACAAGTTTGGCTTTAATGTTTGCTCACTCATGCATGACTCACTGGATCAATCTCATTTTGCACAGGAAACTTGATCAATAAATGTAGGAACACTCCTGCCCAGTTATTTTGGTCAAACCCTTTTCGTCAAAAAGTTATGCCATTTTAATAAAGGGGGAGTTACTTTTTTGTGTGCGATTACATTACCTTAATCTTGCTAACTTTTCATGTTTTGTATCACCATTGCTTTCTTATATAAAACAAAACCTATTATTTCGGCATATATGCTGTATTCATGTACATCTACATGTGTATGTGCATACTATACTTTCCACTTAACATGCTGAAAGCTTTAAGATACATATATTCAGGGGCTCTCTCAATATGTATCTCCCTCTCAATCTCCCTTTCTCCTCTGAACGCGCAAAACTAAAACTGTAACTGTATAAGGCCAAGTGGATTGAATCCTAGTTTCTCATCCGGACTTTTCGAAAATGAGGAGGGGATTCCATGTTATTTAGAATTTTATAATTAATTTTCCTTTACATAGAAATGCTATTGGGTCAAATTCCACATTAATATTCCTAATTCAATTAATTGGTACTGTACATGCACTACAGGGGTTAAAAACAAGCTGAAATTTCATTACATCTAATAAACGATTTTTGTTTCCTAATTGTCTAGATGTCCTCACATTCTTATTTATTCCATTTAAGAACAGAACATATCAAATAAAACAAATACAAATTGAGGTGGGCTGAAAAAAAGATGGAGGATGGGGGCGAGAAACTAAAACTTAATTTTCTTTGACCTAATTTTTCATAATCAATACATGTAGGCCTAGAGTTAGATGGACGAAAGAATATATGCTCTTGAGGTAAATTATGAAAACTATACAAATGTGAAGGGATATAAATAAAGTTAGAATGTAAAAACAAACCAATGCATAATTGAATTAACTTAAGTCTTAGGCATAGTCTTAATTATTGAAACATAACACATGTTAAAAGACATGAAAGATAAACTTACTAAAGGCAAAACTGGCAAGAAGAAACAAACGCCATAACAAATCCTCCATCGCAACACCTGAAAGCCCCAATAAATTTGACCTCCTCATTTTCCTGAAACTCCAGCCGCCACTTCCACCAGCAAACCACCGGTCCGGTCCCCCGCGCCTCCCCCGTACCCCACTGGTACTGGTAGTGGTAGTCCGTACACCATGCCCGCGGCTATATCTTCCTGCATTATGTCTATACAGTTTATTCCGCATCCGTGCTGTGTTAGTCCTGTTCTCCCGGGTGCAACAATTAACTTTATTAATATCTCCTCCTAGTACTGCATTATAAATCCTATATTTCCAAACTGTGTCTTTGTATTGTCTGTGTCGGCAGCATCCATCTTTATGTTCCAAAGTCATTTTGGAGATTTGTCAATAATATTGTCGTCTGCGCTGCATGTTCAAACACTTCTAGCTTTTTTGTTGTTGTTGCTTTCTTTGCATGCAGCTTCCTATCGGAAATTCGCGCACAGCGTGTGTGCGGTTGTCAAATGCGGATGTGATAATCGAGTGCAGTAGTACTTCTTTTCGTACTGTCATTCTTTTCTCTCTTTTTTTTTCTACGGGTAACTTCCGATCAACCTCTTCCATAGCTCACGGCTTGTATAGTTAGAATTTTGTATTTTCGGTGAAAAGCATATTGTATTAAAATTATACCGCCCTCTTTTGCGTAAGGCGTTATAGTCATTAATTCTGTGTCTCTCGTTCTCTCTCTCTCTCTCTTTCGTTCGTTATAGCCTCTTCACTTAAGTGAAGAGGCTATAGAGAGAAAGAATTTTCGGTCTATACTATACATATAAAAAATCAAGATGAAGTTTTACGGAAAATTAATTTAAATGTTCTATTTCTGAGGAAGAATGAAATGTAACACTTTTTTTTGCCCAGGTTATTGCCTAGTTCTTTCAATTGTACTATCCAATGACAATGAGGATGATAATGTTCCCTATTTATGTAGCCTGATATTCATTATATCAATATAAACAGTTTCAATTTAAGGGCAAGAAAAATGTAAACGATTTGATATTTTTATGCCGCCTCCCGCTGAACCATGGTCCACAGTAAAGCTTGTTGGCGGCAGGGATGATGTAGTGTCAAAAGCGTGAAAGAATATCTCGGAAAATTGAGTTAAAAGGGGGTGAAGTAAAGAATTTGAATCTATGTTGGTTTTGAAGCATATGTATTGCCAATTTTCTTAGACTGCCCACTCGTGAAAAAAGGAAAGACTTTCGTACACAGATGTACCAACAAATGATTATATATACGCTAAAAATAAACCAAAACTGTCAAATCAACTGTATTGTAAATCATCTTTGTACTGAAATCATTTCTCAAAGGCAAGAATTAGGTTGGGGAAATGCGAAAGACAACACACTGAACTAAACAGTCTAACAGATCCAGTTCCAACAGAGCGAAATCAGGAGAGTTAGTTTTTGGTAGGTGTTGTTAATAAGAGTACTGTGATAGGTTATAAGTGGATCTTGAAACAGGAGAATTTGCAGAGCAGAGAAGTGAAATATGCATGTCAAATGCCCGGTTGGTGTGGTAGAGAATATGCAGTAAAATTTGATGGTCATCACTGATCTTTCTAACAACAAAACAATAATTTTATATTACAACATAATGATTTTTAGATTAGAAAGCTTAGGATGATTTATCCAAATGAAGAGTAATTAAAACATTTATTTGATCATGTAAACACAAATACCCCCCCCCCAAAAAAAAAAAAAAAAAAAACACACAGAAAACGAAAATAATTTAAACGTTTAGAAAAATAAATTATGTACAGTTGAAAAAACAAACTAACATGATCATTTTGAAAAAGGAGGAGTGATTTGGAGTATATACATAATCAAACTTACAATGAATTTTGGTTATAAAAACATATAGTATATTAAGATTGTGTCGTAGCTAAACAGTTATTGTCTTGTCGATAAAATAATCACGTTACTTTCATGGATTAATGAAAAGAAAGCGGATACAGTCTTTTCATTACTGCCAGGGGCGGATCCAGGATTTTGTAAAAGAGGTGGCACAGAGCGGGAAAAGTACACAATTAAGGAGGCAACTTTTTGTGTACTTAAGGTATGCCAGTTGGGTTTAATAAGGGGGCGCTGCCGATTCTGCACCCCCCCCCCCCCGGATCCGCTCCTGACTGATAAAAACTCTTCAGCTGAACAACACTAATAGCTGCCTTGTCTTGCCGATTATGTTCTTAATGACGTCACTTCATTACCATGACTAGTATTTAATACTGTATTATCTTATATTGCACCCCGTCTATCTATTATGCACAATACAGGATGAGGAATATTCATGTCTGTACCATAATATAATGCCATATTTGATTTTTGCGTATGTGACCTGGAAAGCAGCTATTCAAGCTGAAAATAGGGCTCTTAATCATTTAAAGTGCTAAAATACATTCACTTCAGAGGGCTCTTTCATTATTTCAGCGAAAGTGCATAGCTGCAATTATTATCCCTGCTTACTGCACTCACAATCATTTGCCTAACAAATACGCCTATCACATCTTATAATCTTCACCATTCCAGATCGATGCAGCCTATTAAGTCCATCTCCATTTATTAATCAAATGACATGATTTTTGTCATCGAACATTCGTCGCTGCGGAAAGAAATCTTCATAATGTATTGGTTTTTCATCGTATCGGTGACGAGACGATGAGTGAGAGGGAATGCGCGAATTCCCAACAATGTCACGTTGAGAACATTCTCATTCATGCGCAATAATAATTTTTGTTAATGGACACGGACAGTGGCGTATCTAGACCTTGGCTTCAGGGGGGAGACATCCGAGCGAGCCAAGCGAGGGAGCAATTTTGTTTTTCCTCATTGCTTTTGGATTGAGAGTGTTTGGGTAGCTTTGTAGTTCATGCATAAACTATTTATCTGATTTCATGATGTTTGAGATTTTATTTCAATGATTGATCTAACAGCTGTGTTCAAATTCACTCTGTTTGGCTTTACACATGCTCGAATATAATGAGTTCCGCTTACTTTATTGTCGTTGGTTTTAACACGTCTATATTAACCCGTTGCATGCCGAATTCTCTAATACTCATAGGCTTGAAATAAACGATTCGTGATTATGAAAGAGTCAGTTTTTATTTTCATTCATCGAAATTCTGTCAGGGGGCCACTGCCCCCTTCCCCATTGAATACGCTTCACAGTTTAAAGTTTCAAAGTTTATTGATTTCCACAAACACGTATATCTTTTACAATTTTGTTAAACATTGCACATGAAAATTAAGAACAGGAACATAACAAATATATTTATGAATTGAAACTTAGATATAACAGAACATAATTCAATGGACTTGGTTGGTTATGGTTTACACTGATAAAGAGATACATGTAGTTGGTATAATGCAAAAATTAATTATAAATGAAAGCATACATGGAGGAGTCTATTAAACAAGAAAGGCTTTTATTTCAACACGATAAAAACTACTTTCGAAAAATAAACTCAAGACAATTTCAATAGCCCTGTCTGTCACCTTTAGAAATGTGCGAACATTACAATCGCGTATTACATAAACCGAACATGATATGGGCACTACAATAGGCCTTTGAAATTGCTCTTGAGTTTATTTTTCGAAAGTAGTTTTTATCGTGTTTTTCATAGACCCCTGTTTGAAAGAAAAAAAATAGTTACAGTCCATAAATTACAAGAAGAAAAGAAATAAACTTGTATTTGAGTACTATTAACAAGTTTTTTAAAAAGGAGAGGAAAAAAAGAACAAAAAAGAAAGGTATGTGAACACTGCTGGGGATGGAGAGAGAGAGAGAGGGAGAGAGATCAAAACAAAAAATGTTGTGAACAACCAATGCGGGGGGGGGGGGGTAGATAAAGAGGCAGGGATAACTAAATGGAGAGGTAGAGGAATAGAGGGAAATAGAGGGAACGCATTAGGAAAGAGGCCATCTAATACATTTGGTTTAAATTTACGAGCATACTTGATTAGCTATCCAATTATTTAAGTACGTGTTCAATTTTGGGGTTAACTACAATGCCGTGTCAAGTGAGTTCCAAAGTTGGGGTCCAGTATCAAGCTTTTTTGTAGGACACGGCACTGTTGTTTTTTCTCCATTTCGAACTTTATTTACTGAAATGATGAAAATTAGTATTGTATTAATATATTCCACTGGATCGGGTATTAGGGAGACACACGACATTCCGGAATTATGATTCCGTCATAATAGGGACTGGTGTATTAGGGAAACACCATGGACAAAGAAGGAGACAAATAAGTGTCTCCCAAACGACGATCTAGTGTATATATATATATATATATATATATATATATATATATATATATATATATATATTTATTTGTGTATGGAGTAACCATTATTTCCTTTATTTCCTTTCGCAATATATAAATATATATAAATATGGAAATGGAAATATAATGATATATATATATCAATATGGCACGAAAAAGAGACATGATAACGAAGCTTTTCGACCTGCACTCATCAGGTTATCACGCAGGTATATAACAAATTACTTGAAATCAACTATATATTATACACGGTGAACCCGGACGCAACCTAGACGCCGTAATTTCAGAACAATCGCAGAGCTTAGACGAACTTCTTTTGTCTGCACAGAAGAGGTTCATGGGATTGAATGTAAGCAGCTTCCAGAAAGCGTATTATGCGCTGAGCTTTTGGCTTCTGAAATTACGGCGTCTAGGTTGCGTCCGGGTTCACCGTGTATAATATAGTTGATTTCAAGTAATTTGTTATATACCTGCGTGATAACCTGATGAGTGCAGGTCGAAAAGCTTCGTTATCATGTCTCTTTTTCGTGCCATATTGAAATTTTGTAGTACCAAGAAATTATTTGTATATATATATTATAAAAAGCCACTTACATGTATCTTTTGTTTGCTTGCTTGACTGCACTATAATTATATGTTTATCTTAAGCTGTACTTTAATAAAACATTGTATAAGTTGATTTAGTTGCTGATGAGGCTTCGGCCGAAACAGACTGTCCAGCTAAGTCACTAAAGCAACACTTTCCAGCCTTTTAAAATTTGTACTATATATATATATTGTCGGGGGCAGGTGAATTATTCTCTCATTTCCTGAGGCATTGTATATATATTTTCACGAGAGTTGCCAAAGCTGTTGTACATGTATCTCAAAGCATTTGCTTGGATCCGGCTGAGGCACGCGGCTTGTCTTTGTTCAAACTCACCTGCCCCCGACAACGGAATTAATTAATAAGGTTGAAGATTTGTCAATCTGTCGGTCAATTGAATCTGGTGTCGCCGAAACCACTAACCCGTCTCCGTGGTCTAGTGGTTAAGGCATTGGCGTTCTAAGCCAACGACCCGGGTTCGATTCCCGGCGGAGACATTTTTTCAGCCTTTGCAAAAAATTTCAAAAAGGGAGGACAGCTCTGGGGAACTTTGATTTAAGTTACGCAACCATTATTATCTCATTTCCTTTCGCATTGTATATATATATACACTAAAGGAAAAAAGAAACTTATAAAAGTTCAAGAGATCACCAAATTAAATTCTCTGCATGGAAATGTACCAAATTTGGATATAATGTTGATTCAATGCATGGCTTTAAATGACAGTCAATAACAAAAAGTTTTCTTCAATGCCACAAAAGAAATGTGCACTGAAGCAAAGGACTCTCTAATCCCCAAGTCACAAAGACAAACTGCAGCCTTGTACACCATATGCATGTCAATGAATGAAACAAAAGAATTTCAAAAGGGATTTGCAAGTTCATATCCAAACAGATTAATAGCCAGTATGTCCACCTCTAGCTTGCTGGCAAGCTGTACACCGTCTTTGCATGCTTCCGATCAGATTCGCGATGGTAGCCTGGGGAACATTGTTCCATTCCTCTTGCAGTGCTGCAATGAGCGTCTCCCTATTGATGGGTTGATTGTCACGCCTTGACACACGTCGACCAAGCTCTTCCCAGAGATGTTCAATTGGGGAAAGGTCTGGTGAACGGGCGAACCATGGCAGAACATCAATATCCTCTTGCTCGAGGGGTGCAAATCCCTTTTGAAATTCTTTTGTTTCATTCATTGACATGCATATGGTGTACAAGACTGCAGTTTATCTTTGTGACTTTGGGATTAGAGAGTCCTTTGTTTCAGTGCACATTTCTTTTGTGGCATTGAAGAAAACTTTTTGTTATTGACTGTCATTTAAAGCCATGCATTGAATCAACATTATATCCAAATTTGGTACATTTCCATGCAGAGAATTTAATTTGGTGATCTCTTGAACTTTTATAAGTTTCTTTTTTCCTTTAGTGTATATAAAGAAAGTGTTCTGCGTCGGTTTAGGTAAACTATACGTAGAAAAGAAAAATATAAATAAAAAAACCGTAGAGATGTCATGATCACATTATGTATATTTAAAAAGATGTGATCATGACATAGAATATATATATTCTATTTATATATATATATATCAAATAATCGAAATCTGAGAACTTGCAATCAATAGCGTGATTTTACGACTGAACTGATCCTTTTTAAATTGGGCTCATCAATGTGATCAAATAATCGAAATCTGAGAACCAGCACATGTTAAAGAGGAATTTACCTTGAGCAGGTCTAGATAATGGAGATAATAGCTCTTTCGTAGAAATGAACGGAGAAGGGAAAACCCTATTAGTTTATCAGTGGTGTCGTGTTTTACCATTTTAACATCTTTTTAAATATACCTTTTCTGTGGTTGAGTTGTTGCTAAATCTCTCATGAAATATCTTAAAATATTTTAAATTCTATTCTGAGAAAACTTATGATTGTTTATTTTAGCATGAAAGGTTAGCTTCTTTTGTTGTCCGTTTGGCAAACTCACTTTAAAATGGCATAAAAGTATACGTCTATCTTTTGGAGAATATTTCCCTCTTTTTTGTGTGTCTTTATTTTTGGGTCTTTAATGTTTGTGACTTTTGTTTGTTGGTTGGATTTGCTGTTTGGTTGGATTTGTTGTTTGTGTGTTTTTTTTAATTTATTTATCTATAATTATTACTATCTTTTTTAGTGTGTGTGTGTGTGTGGGGGGGGGGGGGGGGGGGGGGGGTCCATCATTATCCGTAATACGTAATCCGTAATAATGTCATTTTACCCGTCACTCTCCTGCATACAGAACCTCAAGTTAGCGTCCTAACCTAGGGACGTGTTTTTAAATGTCGACCTTATGAATCGATGGCGAGTTTTACAGAATGTGTTCCAAAGAAGGGTGATAATCCTTATAATCATTCATCTTAGTGTTCTAATTAAGAGTTGACTGTTAAAGGTTGACTGTTCCCGCATAAAATCATAATTAATGTCCTCCTTCGACCGTGATGAGGCGTGACTACTGCAGGATTTCCATCGACAGATTATAAGCTCTTGTCACGTGTCATTAGTTTCCTTTAGTTAGTTTGCAGGCACAAACCATTGTCAGTCGTATCACGTAACAGAGTGTCTGAACTGTAAGACTATGTAGACTGCACGGTCTACTATCTAACGTCTAAGGGCACCTTCGCTACAAGCTTTTGCTTTAGAGGTGTGTCCTTCAACTATGTATGCACTACATGAATATATAATTTGTCATATTTTGGTTAAAAGTACATGTAGGTTATTTTGTTCAATGCTTCGTATACTTGGAAAGTTGGAAATAAATGTCTTTGATCTGAAACTGAATTTAATTTAATTACTGCACTCCATAGGTCCTGTACTGTTGACGCAATCAGAGACTGGCAAAGTTACGTTCGGCTCAAGGCTATAATTATGTTCAAGTGTCAATAGTCTGTACTGTGCCTGCAGTTTCATTGCACATCTCATACATTGTAGCTAGCTGCAAGGGAAAAGAGATCATTTATTTTACATATAGGGAGGGGGCATTACCGACCTGTATCCCCCTCAAAAGGCATACCACAAGTACGCAACAACCCCCCCCCCCCCTTGAGTGTGTAATTTGTTTAAGTATTGTGTACCCCTAAATCCCGTATTCGCCCCTGATTACAATTTTGAGGGGGCACGTGAACACTCAGGTACTTTCTGCAAGTTGTATCAGCCTAATTTTGTACTCATGGACCTCGAACTTTGTGAAATAACACATGGATATTACATATTAATGAAATTTCATTCCAGACCTTTGCATTTTTACCACATGTTTCAGTTTACTGGTCAAAGGAACAAATTTACTTACAACAATTCAGAATGATTATTTATTTATTCATATATTTTGTCTTCTTTATTTTATACTGCAGGGTTGGCCTGTTCGGTTATACAAAACTGCTTTCCAAAGGCGCCCTGTATAGTTTAACACATCATTATACATGAAAATACAAAATACATAGCAATTACATTTGAATAGTAATGCTATCACTATCAGTCCATTGAGTCAAGATTTACTTATAAATGGATGTACAAGTCTGAACATTACCAGGGAGTGCATGAAACAAGCTGGCTCCAGCATATGCAAAATAATTTATCTTATATTCTGTCCTTGGGCGGGGTAGTTGGAGGGGGGATTTTAAGGAATAACGTGTCCAAAATTTATAATTCGTTTGCATATCAATGATTCTAGATAATTCGGTATTTACTCTGGAGTTTTTGTATCTTATATCTAGTGTACATGTTATATCTAGTTTCTCTATTTAATTATGCATGTACTTTGGAGTTGATTCGAAAGCAGTTTTGAGGTCAATGCAATTAACAGAAACAAAAATAGAATATTTCTATACAGCTCATCTATTCATACCACTCATATGCGTATAAAAAGACCGAAAGGAAAAATGCTGCAGCGCAATATTGTATTCCACTCAGACAATATCTACATGTATATACTAGCTTTTGTTTCATATGGCAATGAGAAAAGATACCATATTTTGGTCTGTAATATCACATGATATCAATAATGATGATTGCCAAAATAATTGAGGAGAAAGAGAGAAAGAAGAGAGAGAAAGAAGAAGAAGAGAGAGAGAGAGAGGGGAGAAGGAGAGAGATAGAGAGAGAGAGAGAGAGATAGACCGACAGGGAGAAACATAGTACAGACATTGAGAGCGGGAGAGAGGGAGAGAGAGAGTGTGTGTGTGTGTGTGATCTGTGTGTGTAGTGAGAGAGAGAGAGGGAGAGAGAGAAAGAGAGAGAGAGAGAGTGAGAGAGAGAGAGAGAGAGAGCATAAATGTATATACTTAAGTATAACGACTCAACGTCATAAAGTATGGAGGTCGCTATTAAATCCGTTTCCCAGAATATTTTCAATAAATAAGGTTTTTCCCAGTATAAAAATGGGCAACGCAGCTCGTATTTCCCCTTCATTTTAGGTTCACAAAATCATATTTTCCACGAAATTGATATACTTAAGTAACGCTTCAATGTTATATCATCTATAGGTCACCGTCAAATCCAATTTCATGCACGAAATAGTAGTTTTCAAATCCTGCATTATCTCTAGAAAATGGACAATGCAGTTCGGATTTCCCCTCCATCTTAGGCCCATAAAGTTATATTTTTTTCCATGAAAACACGTCTGCATACATCGTCCTGACACGCTCGTATAGTTATGGATTTAGACATGACAGACGAACAGGAATATCTGTGAATCGGAAATATTGTAACAAATGCCCGCGGCGGTTATTAATAACGGGGTTGCCTCAAAATGAATAGAAAAATAACGCATCGATGACCTTTTGAACTTTGGATAGAGACGTTGAAAATTAGTCGAAAATGTCATGGGAAGCAAGGCAATTATGGGTGGTGATTATAGGTAGGGAATGTAATTTGTCATTTCTCCTTTTAGTTATGTTGATATCTATGAGTTTAGGGATATTCTCACCGTGACCTCTTTGATGGATTTTTAAAAAATACGTTCTAAGTCATTTTAATAACGTGTTAATAAACAATGTACCTTCAGTGATATGTAAGAACTTAAGAAATTTGAACTTTTTTCCTCTCCAATTTGATATCTTGTAAATATAAGAACTCATCAAGGTCACACTATATTAAGATGGAAAAAAGCCACTGCAGCTACTTGATTCAGAATACCATAATACCTGTTAAAAATAAATAAAATACGATTACTGCTCACGCGCAATAAAATTTCCAGGAAACAGGGCCCAGATTCATAAACTTGTTATCAATAACAAGTTACAATATTTGTTATAAGCTACTGAAATCCTTGATTGGCTGAGAGCGAATTTGTCATAGAAATATGGCAGTTGTTATTGATAACAAGTTTTATGAAAGAGATTATATGCCTATATAAAATATGATTTTTTTTATCCTTTGAGCTAGAGTTTGGATCATGACCTATCTCTGTCAAACCGTCTAGGTCTACAGATTTTTATGAACGTGTTGATAATACTCAGAGGGGATTCGGGGGGGGGGGGGCTGAAATGCGTTGTAAGGGTGGGGCACGTCCCCCTCCCCCTCGGCAAAACCTAATCAGGCAGATCATAAGCACATACAAGGGGAAAAACGAATTAAAATGTTCATGTGCAACTCTTCCAGGCAGAAATTTGTGACCAAGAAAAGGCACATGGAAATAACCTCCCTTGCTTTGCAGAGTCAGATACTTTGTCAGACTTGGCCCCTGCAAGAAAACACCGAATCCGTCAAAGAAGCTTCATAATAAGCCCTTTGATCACAGAGCCAACCAAAGCTTGTCTCTCGTGAATAGAAATGAAAGCTCACTGTATGGCGCATCTTGCACGGAAGCTTTTCCGGTTTTGATACGTTGCGGGGTTAATTGTTGTCTTTGACATGGCCCGTCGGGCTTCCAGTCCATTATCCAAATGATATATTATTCCCTCGGTACTATTGCTAGATATGGGTCATCGGATCAATATTACCAAGTGCTAATTACTGCTACCATTCGGCAGCCATAGTCGTATATCATTGAACACATGCTACTGGTGGTGGGGGGGGGGGGGGGGGGGGAGTTGGTCATGGGCAGCTCCAGGATTTTGACAAGTAAATAATGATAATAAAAAAATGTCGTCTGATATTATTTTTGGGGTTGTTGACTTCACTTGAAATAACTTGACAATAACAACAAAACAAAAAAGTGGGTCCAATACATAAAACCTATGAAAAGCAAAAAGAAAGGGGGTCCTGACCCCGTGACCTCTCCCTGGATCCGCCACTGCAGTGCCTTTTGATAAAGAAGCTATAAACTATTTCTAGCTTCACGGGTGAAACCCACAAGAGAATATATTTATTTGCAATTTTGGTGTGGCCTGATTAGAAATTTTAAACTTAAGAAAGGCAAAAGAATGAGAAATGGGTAGAGCGCATATACAGCTTTAGTGGTGGATTCCGTGTTTTCTTCTCACCAAGAATGAGGCCTAACTGAAGAATAAGAGAAATAAATATAAGTAACTTGAATACAAATATTCCAAATATTTCCCTCAAGCTAGACCTTCCCCCTCTCCTATTTCTCATTAAATGTAAATGCGGTTATTATTATTTAAACTGTATTTTGGTAGCCCTATTATGGTGATTTATATACTTCCTAGCCTATTCATATCGTCTTGACAATGTGCAATTAAGCTAACCAATGACACCTTTTACACAGTCATTTAATGTTAGTTTATTTTGTCAAGTCATTGTTTTTTAACAACCATGCAGCAAAAATGATGAATGGAGTTGAAGTCTATTTCATAAGACATAAATTCTCTTCGGTGCTTCCTCACTTCGAATTACAGACATCAATAACATACATGTACAGTTGAGTGATACCATGACCACGCAATACGTGGCGTGGGTTTAAAATTCCCACATCTTAAAGGGAATTAACCTCAGCGTATGAATTAGCTTATTTTGAATGGTGTAGTATATGCCTCTTATTTGATACATGCAATTTCATGTAAAAACACAGGATATAGATATAAATCACTATTTTCCAGCCAAGTTATCGTCTGCTAGCAATAATAAGGGGGCTGCCATTACTTTATGTGTACACGAACATATTTTTCATCCCAAGTAAAATTTCCTTCATCGTTAACTTGTAATTGATTTTTAGAGGACAAATATATATTAGATAAAGTCACATATTCTGAAATGTAAGTTTAGTTTTATATATTTTTAAAAGGTCTTAATTTGTTCATAAAAATATACTTCATAAAAAATATACGTCAAGGACGGAGAATTGACGTCAAGGACGGAGACAATCGTAACAATACCAAAACAAAGCGAGGAATCTGCTTTACAGGATGGCTATTAGAACTCATGGGTCGTCAATTATCTAGGCCCATGGCCAATAACAATCGTAATACAATCAGAACAAAGCGACGTATCTGTTGTAAAGGTAGGCTATTATCAATGCATATGGTACCTAATGATCCGTGTCATGCACAAAATGGCAGCCTCCATGGAAAGACGTAGCAGACAATAGGTGCATCTAGAATATCACGTGGGGTTACTTGTCCTTTAAGTTTTAAAAGGCGTCAGAATTACGCTAATGACCACACAGCCAAAGGTCAAAGATCAGGACGGGGGAGGGCATAATAGGGTCTTTACAGGTGTGCCTCAGTGCCTGTGTGTGTGTGTGTGTGTGTGGGGGGGGGGGGGGGGGTGACACCTCCATTAAACATTCTCTTGCGGCAAATTCGACATTTTTATACACTGTCGGCAAATCTCGCTTGTTGGGCAAATTGTGAACATATATCTGTCGGCAATTTTGAAAAATGCGACAACCATGATTTTACTTGTCGGCAAATCTGAAAATCTGATGATATATTTGTTGGAAAATGTTCACCGGTGCCCCCTCCTCCCCCTGGTTACGTAATTTGCCTCTAATAGTCCATCCTTAAGTTTCACTGTGATTCCTTTATTGACAGTACCGTTATACCAACTCACACCTCATACAGCTTTGGAAAACCGAGCACAGGTATATTCTTCGAAAACGGCGTATAACTCACCATGAAGAAAGAGCCCTCATTGTTGAGTGGGAGGCAGAGTCGACCTGCTGTATATTTTTATTCTTAAAAATATATACATGTACTCGGTTTTCCGAAATTGGGTCTGATTTGGGTATGATTTCCGGTTGAAAGCCCACATCCGGTTCACTTCGGGAAAGCCCCTACATCTCGTCAGATTTCTGTGAACTCATACACTAGTATTCACAATTCTAGTCTTCTTCAAAGATTGTTCTTCCCCAAATAACAATGAAAAAATTATCATATAAATCCATATAGCGCAGCTACTATACAAATATACTCAACTGGGCACATGATCATTATTAAACACGATTACAAAGACTTTCCAGAAATCAATACAAGGGTAATTCAATACTCTATTCCACTGCCTGTATAGAATTGTTAGGATTACGTCATTGTAACGTTCGCACATTTTAAAAGTAATGCACAAGGCTAGTGAAATTGCCGTATACATATAAGTTGATTTTTTTAAAGTCTTTTCGATCGTGTTATCTACTCTACTGGGCATGAATATAAAGGATCATATCATTAATTTACACGTGTTTTAGCTGAGCTTCCGTAATAAGGCGCTGAAGCATTCAAGTAAATAGCTTATTGGATATAGGTTTATCTATATACAGATCATAAACGGCACGCCACTATTTTTTCCTTTTCATTGTGACTTCCAAATGATATTCTTTGTATTTCATATCATTTTCTCTTTCTCATTTTTCCTTATGGTATTCTTTATTTTAATCCTTGTATAACCTCCTCTTTCTGCTTTAATTACCATATGTTATTCTTTGTGTTCCTCCCACTATCGTCTCCTCTTTTTACCATTCCTTATGTTATTCTTTGTTTTCATCATTCTGTCATCTTCTCCTATATTCACAATATGTTTTTTTTTTATCCTATCATATCTTTCTATCTCTCTTTATGTTCTTGTTCTCTCATCTTATCTTTAGTAGGGCGGCATAGCAATTCAATTGTGCATTTTGTGATAAAAGCACCTAATTTGGCACACAGGTAAATGAATATGTTCTAAGTAAAACTGGAAATTGAGCCACCTGGAATTCCGGCCACAGGGTCCGTTGTGCCTATTTTGTAAAAATCTTTAACAAGGGGTACTTTTTCACGCATTCTTAATCTAAAATTGGGATATTTTACTAAAGTTAGGTTGTATGAAGTATATATTGAATTATATTTGATATATTTAGACCTCAAAGTTTTGAAAAGAACTTATTGTTTTCAAATAAAGGTTCATTTTATATATTAACGTGAGATGAAAATATCCAATTGTACAATACGTGTAAAATGATTTAAGCTGTGATCAGGGTAAGATTACCCCGTCTAAAATTGACAAAATAGTTGGTACAGGTGCCCAATATCGAAAAAGGGGCCCAAACATACTTATTAGTAAATTTAAGTAAGATCTTAATTATTTTGTGTTTGTGATAAAAGCGCCAAATTCGGAACAAAGATAGAAGAGTACGTTATACACAAAATTTAAAATTCCGCACAGGGGGGCCATGGAAATCATCTTTTAAAATCTCTGCATATTGTACTTTTAGGTCCCATGTAAAAGAAATAGTCGAATCTTAAGTATTATAAGAAATTAATTTTATTGATATTCAGATGTGACAGATTAAATACATATGCAAGCTTATATAAGGGCCCATATTAACCTAAGGAAAATGGTTTAGGTCCCCGTTTCTTGAATAATGGGCCTATTGCAGGGAAGACACTGAGCCGTCAACTACATTGAAATATTTCAAAACGTGATCTAGAAGATACATTGCCTGAAGTTGTACGGCACAGGTCCACAGTTTGGCAAATAGCCCACAGTTTTGCACGGAATGTATAATAGAGATTCTATCTCCATTTTCGTGAAACTGCTAGATATATGTATTCTACCCATATGGAACACATAAGCTAACCTTGACATTCTATCCAATGCTGTGTGATCATCGCCATTTCATGTTTAATAAATGGCGATGAGATAAATTCATGAGTATGTTCATCATAGTGCAAAGTTAATATTTGAAATGTCTAGATGCTAATGAATTCATCGCATAGCCATTTTATTAAACATGTTTAATTTCATGTTTAATAAATGGGGATGAGATAAATTCATTAGTATGTTCATCATAGTGCAAAGCTAAAATCGGAAATGTCTAAATGCTAATGGATTTATCTTTATTTATTAAACATGAAAAGGCGATGATTATACAGCACTGGATATAATGTCGAGGTTAGCTTATATGGCCATATGGGTAGGATACATACATTCAGCAGTTTTCACGAGAAGAAAGGATCTCTATGATACATTCCGTGCAAAGGAGTCTATCCAAGATACTTGCATTTACCTTATACGTGGGGCCTTGACTAGTGCCCCATGGTCGCGAATAAGTGACCAAATAATTAATATCAATGTGCCGCTTGTAGTTTTGTAATATCAGGCATGTCAGGCGGTCGGTCTTAATTTTGGATTGCCAGCAAAGCGTCGCAAACATTCTGCGCGCTAGTTGAGTACCCATGCATGTGACGGTGAAAATGCCCGCCCCAGTATCTACTGAGGGTGGCCTTTACCCATTCCTGGTGAATTAATGCGATTATACAGGGGAAATAATTTACATGCAAATTTTTATTTACAATTTATGATTTTTACAATTTATGATTTTTGTATTCATAACGACAAGCTAGAAACTATACCATGGCATAGCCACGTGGTGGGCACATCTGATAAGATGATAAAAGAGTAAAATGAAGAGAGAGAGAGAGAGAGAGAGAGAGAAAGACAAAAAAAAAAATCTTATCGGCGAACTAGCACAAAGCTCGATATTTGGCATAAAGTGCAGTACATCTTATATACATGGGCATTCCTTAAATGTCGTTGATAAGCGACGAAACTAAATCAGATTGTACAAAATTTGTCGACATTCATGATCTATCACATGAACCCATGATCTTGAAAACTAGTTGTCTACCAATTTAAATATGAAATCAAAGATTCTAAATCTCATTTACACATTTGTATATTTTGGGCCCTTTTCAGAATGGGCAGCTCTTTGACCGTGCCACGTACATGTATTTTGCCAATTTTAAAGAAGGCCGTCTTTGCCTGATCACAGTCGGAATCATTTTCCATATACATGTAGTCTACGATTCATGATTCTATCTTTCACCCGTGTTCAAATAGGCACCTACTTTAAAATGGACACAAAAATTACATTCCAAGAATTTGGAGGTCTGGAAATTTCAAATAAGAATCCAAAATATTTCATTAAATCTAAATTTGCTCAAATATATAGATAGTTGACATATTATACATGAAAAGTACCCTGTGGCGGCCATTCTGAAAACTGGGCACAACAGGCCTTAAGGACCCACATCGAGATGGCTTAATAAACACTTTCTCTCTTAACACATTTACTTGTACATTTATTATCACAAATTGCACTATTCAGATTAGAATAACAATTTATTTTAAACATATATTTTTTGCCCTTTCTCACAATGGGGCACAATGGGTACCTGAGCCAACTATTCCGTCGATTCTAAATAGGGTAATTTCAAACATATTTATATTTTATATATTGATATATATTTATATTTGATATATATTTTATCAAAGATTTTATGTATAAAATTTGCCTCTATTTGAAGAATGGGGGGGGGGGGGGGGGGGGGGGAATGGGCACCTAAATCTTTTCGCAGCATTTTGAGACATGGAAACTTAAATACGATTACAACACAATTCATTAAACTTAAATTTTGTAAAAATATATTAATTTTTGACCCAATATACAGAAAAAAGTAACATGTGGCAGCCATTGTTAAAAACGGGCACAACGGGCACCGGGGCCGAAATTCCAGGTAGCTCAATATCCATGTTTGCTTAGAACATATTCATCTACCTGTGTGCCAAATTTGGTAGTTTTATCATAAAATGCACATTTGGCCTGGAATTTTTTGCTAAAGCCCCTATCACACCAAACTCCACGACTGCTACGACCGTCCCGACAACGCCGATTCTATAATTTTTGAAACATTTGTATGAGTCGGGGTAGAATCGTGTAAAAATACCCGAATCCCGGTTAAAAAATTATACATTCCCGTTGCTGCCACGACTCTCCCCGATTGTGCCACGACTGATTCCCGACAGTCTCGTTCCAGCCATGTACCAGCCACGACAGCACCCCGATTATACCCACGACTCTCACGACTGAGTCCGGACAGTACCCGTTTGTGCCACGTTCTTGCCAAGACAGCGCCACGATCTATCCGATTGCGCCACGACTGAGCCACGCCACAGCCCCGATCTATCACCTTCTCTACCACGTCCGCGCCAAGACCTATAAATACAGCCGATTTGCAAGCAGACCTCACTTTCATTTTGACTGGGCCACGACCAATCCGACTGCACCACGACTGAGCCAAGACTGTGCCCGGACTATCCCGACCGCGCCACGTCCTCACGATTTCTTAGAATCGTGAGAGTTTCCCGATTATTAAGCTCCGACCTAAAAAGTCGTGACAGCCCTCCCGACCGTTCCCGACCCTCACGAACATGCCACGACTAACCCCGATCACGCCACGACCTTCCCGACTTGGCCACGACTTTTCACCCGATTTTCCATATTTTTGAGTCGGGACTGTCGTGGCACGGTCGGGAAGCCCGGTGTGATAGTACAGTAAGCCGCCCCACTACTTACAATGACTTATCATGCTTTACCATGTATTTGTTTATTTTTCACCTGTCATGTGCTCAAAGAAATAGAAGATTCTGACGTCACTGCATGTAATACGATTGCAATTCTAGTTGTGACTGGTGTCATTATTCGTGGTCATTCAACTTGACCCATTTTACTCCTTTCTGCTCACTTTCTTTTTAACGCAGAAAATCTCTTATCTTTAAACATGAAGGGAACCCCGTATATCCCTTAATTCTGTAGAAAATCATGTGCTTACGGCTGTTGCACAGCAAACACGTCACTTAGTGGTTAGGAAAGCATCGCTCACCCTCAGGTCCTCATTTATTTGTGTGGGGCCAGAAGGGGGCGTAGGGGACGCACCCCTCTCTATTGTGTGACAAACTCCCATGATAACATACCTGTATACGATTTACGTGAGCCCCTCTAGTCTTGTGTACTGTTAATTCAGGGGTGGATCTAGGATCGTATAAAAAGGGGGCACAAGTTTTTAGGCAAAAAAAAAATCTCTGCAAAGCCACAACAAGAACTGTTTTCTTTCACATTTCGTGTGACTCTTGCCCTAGTTTTTCTTCTTTCATTTTCTTCTTTGTTCTACTCCTTTGCACAATCGTTCTTCCGCTCTATCCCTCTGTCTGATCTGCTTCTAGATTATCTTCTGTGTATAACATAAGTAATACATATTACATATAATTATATATATTACATATAATTATCTTCGCCAATGAATTGTTATTATATTACGTTATAACTTTTAAAGCAGATATTGCAACTTTTAAAGCAGATATTGCAACCTCTTGTGATTTATTTTTACATGTATATTCATTATCAGTATAAACATGTCAGTGAAAACGAAATTTCAAAATGGACGATAAATGCTGAATTTCAGTTCTAATTCTAAAAGTTGCCATTTTGGTCTGAATTAAATAGAATCCATTTATCTTTACAGTTAAATTTTTCACTTGATTCTGCCGAAATTTATTTTCTGTTATTATCAGTACAGTCATTCAAAATTGCCTTAAAGGTCAAGTGGTTTAGCAATCAGTTCTCTGGTCCATGGCTCGATCCTGTTGATGCTTTTTTTTGTTAAAGGTCGCTCCTTAGACGTAAATAGAGAGGTTTCAAATTCAAATTCAAATTGTGATTAAACTTAAACAGATTAAAGGTCAAATATCTGATTGAAACACAAATAAGCATGCAAAATATGCGCGGATGTATGTCAATAAGTGGGATAGAAAACAGGGGCAACTCCGAACCTCTTTCCTGGATACGCCGCTGTTTGTTCCCCCTAGTGATAAGGCTATTACTTGGAATGTAAGCTGTGGGAAATGAAGGTGCCGACTAATCGACGAACAAATCGACCAAGAAAGCTTGGCTGCGCATGAAATTGGACATTGCTTCACTCCATACCACTCAGTGCGACACTGCAAAAACTACCATCTTTCCCACATTAAAGTCGTGTTATTCCGTATAGAAGTGTGCGCGAGCGTATATTGCAGTGATGTAGACTGCGATGCTTGTGCTTGATCGATTAAAGTAAGCGATCGCTCGAGCACGTCGGGGGAGGGGGAAATGGCGCCAAGTGACTGGAAATTGGCGCAATGGGGACTCGAAAGAGGGGTACAGGGATCCCTCAACCCCCCCCCCCCCCCACACACACACACAATATCGGGGTTATCGGGAAAGCATGACCCTCCCGTGGGAGACAGCCTGACATCAACTAACATTGCCTGGAAATTGAAGAAAGATTGCCTCTGAGAGGAAAATGCAAAATTCATTCATCACGGAGCGTGCTCTATTATCGATGACGTCAGTATGTAACATTTATTACGTCACCGATGAGCATCCTTCTTGGAATTACCCCAGAGCCACCACTATAAAGAAATATACAGAAATAAGATGAGAAAAGAGTTTATGAAGCGACACAACCTCATCCCGATCCCTATCATAATTGATTCGGTATAATGGTAGTCTACATCACTTTCTTATGAAGACAACATTATGACACGCTTTGAACTGAAAATTATTTTCATTTATTCGAAAATATTAGAAATAACACTGTTTTGTACGTTTTCTCCTTTAAGAGAAATTTCACCAGCCGCCCCCATCCTCCGCCATGAATGAGCTTTGATATGAAAGTAATTTGCTATATTATGAAGACAAACTCCCAACCCCATACATGTTAAAGGACAATTAACCCCACGTGATATTCTAGATGCACCTATTGTCTGCTACGTCTTTCCATGGAGGCTGCCATTTTGTGCATGACACGGATCATTAGGTACCATATGCATTGATAATAGCCTACCTTTACAACAGATACGTCGCTTTGTTCTGATTGTATTACGATTGTTATTGGCCATGGGCCTAGATAATTGACGACCCATGAGTTCTAATAGCCATCCTGTAAAGCAGATTCCTCGCTTTGTTTTGGTATTGTTACGATTGTCTCCGTCCTTGACGTCAATTCTCCGTCCTTGACGTATATTTTTTATGAAGTATATTTTTTATGAACAAATTAAGACCTTTTAAAAAATATATAAAACTAAACTTACATTTCAGAATATGTGACTTTATCTAATATATATTTGTCCTCTAAAAATCAATTACAAGTTAACGATGAAGGAAATTTTACTTGGGATGAAAAATATGTTCGTGTACACATAAAGTAATGGCAGCCCCCTTATTATTGCTAGCAGACGATAACTTGGCTGGAAAATAGTGATTTATATCTATATCCTGTGTTTTTACATGAAATTGCATGTATCAAATAAGAGGCATATACTACACCATTCAAAATAAGCTAATTCATACGCTGAGGTTAATTTCCCTTTAAGGTTTGCTTTAAAACTAAGAAGAAAAACAAACACCAGCCGCCCCATCACACTCATAATTAAGCTTTGATGTAAGTGTACTTCAAGACACCCGCCGAGTATTACATCGTCTCTATACTTTACTTTTCATGGGTTGTTGAAAATCTTTAAGAACACAATGCACTTCCAATGTAAAAGAATATAAATACTGAAAGGTCTGACTCGGGATGAATGAATGAAATGAAACTTTAGTTTCTGAAACCTATACCATAGTAATACACATAAGGTTTTCATTCTCTCGAGCGCGCTCTCTCCCTCTCTCTCGCTCCAGCGCTGTCTCATTCCTCCACATATCTGTTATTTCCACTGCATGTCAATCTTTCCCCTCTCGTTGTTTATCCCCCTCATGCTCCATCTCTCTCTCTCTCTCATTATCTATTTTCGTAAAATCCTTTCTAACTCTCTCTCTCTCTTTCTCTCGGCATCCATGTAATTTTACTTTAACTCCACTTTTCTGCAACATTCCATCCACCTCCTAGCCACCTCTATCTCTCTCTCTCTCGGTCTATGTCACTGTGTGCGTGCATTCATATTTCCCCTCTTCCGTTCCACCGCAGATATATCCTCTTTTCACCCAATTTAGTTTTTTCTGTCCACTTCATTTTCGCTTTGAACGCAAGATTCAGTTTAATCACATCTCCATCACTCCCTTCCATTAAGCCTCTCTCTCTCTCTCCACTTACTTTCCTCTCCCCTTCCACAACAGATCTGGGGCAAATCTTCTTTTCTTCTCTCTTAACCTTTCTCTTCTCTTCTCTATTTTGCTAAGCTTAACTTTATCATCTTCCTCCCTCTCTCCCTCCATCTCTCTGCCCGCCACCCCTCTCGCCCTATCTCTTATTTTGTCTCCTTCACTTTCTCCCCATTTTCTTCCATTCTCTCACCCTCTAACGTACTTCAAACCACTCAGACCTTATGAATTAAGATCATCACCTCGTTCCGTATATCTGAATAATTGATGAGCACTGGAGCACTGACCGAGAAAAGTCATCACCCACGACTCTATACAGAACAGTGTCTCGAGGTAGATTGATTTACGAACTCGATGAAGTGCTTATGTCAGAGGCCTTAAAGATAAAGTTGAGCATTAATCATGCGATTACATTGTAGAAGAAACTGCATGTAAGCAATTTGAAAAGGTTGGTTATGCAGTTTATAAGAATTGATGTATACTGTGAAGTTTTGAAATCATCAAATGATAATAAATTTACTCGAACTGGCTGATAATCCCATGCTCTGCATATAATAGGTATGGCGCTAAGCACATATAGCATTAAAGTTTGGTAGAAAAAATCATCTCAGCTATTTCTCGCAATATTTCGAATCATGGTAGAAATTTCCCCTGAAGAAGGCCTTTTCTTTAAATGCTCTCTTCAAGGGACATTTCTACTATGACGTTCTTCTAGACTGATACTAAAACTGATGAGAAAGCTCACAAATTATTTTTGACCAGGCAAGAACTCAACTATCTCTTTAACGTCTGTATGCTGCACTATCTCGCACGAGAAAAGATGCAATGGCCATCTCTATCTCTCTCTATATATACATATATACATGCACATCGTGATAAGAATATTGATTGGGGTGACTGTATTCTCGACATTTTCATCTTACTTCCCTCACAATTATCTCTTCCGTAATCCGCTTCTTGTTTTTCTTTGTCTTTTGTCCAGCGATGGACACCAGGATCCCTGGTCCAGCAATGCTTGACCCTTTCTCCCCATTTCTTCCTCATTGCTGTTTTTCGACTTCTTTTTGTCACTTCTTCTGCTGTCCCTCCTTCATAGATCATATCCCACTTTTTGCAGTAAGATGGGTCCTTGCTTTCACGATTATATATAGTCATCCTAATTTTTCAGATTAAAACCACCCCTTTCCAATTCCCATCCCCTTGAACGCCGCCTGTGCGTTATTCATACCATAATTTAGGATTTCTTGAATATTTGATCATAGTGTTTCACAGAAAAAATAGCTGCAGCAGCAGCAGCAGCAGTATAGTTGTTGTAGTAGTAGTATTAGAAGTCATCCTAATTTTCCAGATTAAAACCAACCCTTTCCAATTCCCATTCCCTTGAACGCCGCTTGTGCGTTATTCATACCATAATTTAGGATTCTTGAATATTTGATCATAATTTCGCATTAAAAAAATAAATATAAAATAATAGCAGCAACATTAGCAATAGTTGATGTAGTAGTAGTAGCAGTGGTGGTGGTGGTGGTGGCGGTGGTAGTAGTAGTACATGTAGTAGTACACTGTAAAAAATAACTGTACATTAACAAATTTTCCTGCCATTTCACAAGAAAAATACCGTATTAACAGAAAGTAAAAAAAAAACCCTGTTAATATACAGTTATTCTTTACAGTGTAGTAGTATTAGTAGTGGTGGTAGTAGTAGTACGAGGCCTAAAAGTGGTAGTGGTGGTGGAAGTAGTAGTAGTTGTTGATATTGTAGTTGTAGTTGTAGTAGTAGCAGCAGCAGTAAAAGTAATAGTAGTAGTATAGTAGTAGTAGAAGAAGAAAAAGAAGTTGTAGTCGAAGTAGAAGGAGGGGCAGCTAAAGTATAGCTTGAGGTGAAATATATTATGTGGTTGACAGGTGGCGCTCTTAAATTGTTCACTATCTAACAAGTTGAGTAGTTTTAAAAAAGCCCAAACAACCCTGCATTGTGTATTTAATTGCTAAATATACAATAGTTACATGGAGGTGAACTGGCTTATTAAGGCACAAACAAAAATATAAACATAAACATATAAACAAAAACAACCAACACGGTTCACTATAAATTTCTCTTTTTTAATTTTCATGCTTTTTATAACTCAATTCTACGTTGTAAAAAAAAAAAAAATAAAAGCACTCGTGTCCTTTGATATTGACATTTTACATTTCAATGACATTTATTTTCCAAAAAAAAAAAAAAATATGCACACTTAAAAGCTGGTATTAACGAGTTGCGATTGATCCCAATCTATCGCAAGTCCTCCAATCATTCGCAAGTATATGCGGCCTCCTATCTCTTATATATATTTTTCTTTTCAAATTGATCTCATGAATTAATGAAATCACATGCACTTTTAAGTTTTTGAATCAGTGGACTAAGTAGTTAAGGCTAATGAATATGAACCAATATCAGTAGAGTTGAAAACAACAGCTTAAAATCGTAGAGCTTTTAACGAGTGAGATAAAGTGGAAACTTGTTATAAAGAGCTCTGATATTTCAAGATTCCTGATATAAAGGTAGTTTTTCGGCTCCCAGGTCTTTGTTCTTTGTTTCTTTACCCTGATATAAGGAGATTCCTGATTATATCAAGGTAATTTTCATGGTCCCAATGTCATCGTTATAGTGAGTTTCTACTGTAGTTGGAAAGCAAATCTATATCCTGACTTTAACAAGATGAATTGCAAAAGTTTCATCAAATTCTTATTGGACGATGACACAGTCTGAGATGGATCTTTCATGCGATATAATATGCAATCATCAACGATAATATATTAGACCTATAAACTATTTCGAATTATTCACTTCGTATTACAGTAAATTTCCAAGAATATGCACAATTTAATACATGTGATAATTTGAAAAAGATGTTAAATAATAATTGCATGGTCATGTGATGCACCGCAATTTATCTTTGTCCGGAAGCAATTTGTACAGAATTTGAAAATGTTAAAGGAGAATTAACCTCAAACAATAAAGACGATAGTGTTCAAAGGTGTTATTTATTCCTACTTGTTAGACTATATGGCTTCGCGTCAAAATATACGAGATCGATACGAATCAAGATTTTCTGAGCAAAATTTATCATCTGCTAGCAATATGTATCGTCTGCTAGCAATACATGGGGGCTGCCATTTTTTTATGTGTACAAGAAGATTTTCTTAATCCAAATGCCCAATTGCCTTTTTCAAAATTAAAAACCCATTTGAGATTAAAAATATAGAATTGATATGTCAATTTATTTTTAAACTGAAGATTTCCTTATATATTTTTGTTGAAAATCGATATTCGCTTAATAGAAATCTATTTTCTCGATACTGGACGTATGGGACGGAGCAAATTAATTCAAATTTTATGGATGCTTCTTCCCTGAGCATCTATAGCGGCAAACTATGCATTCACCTGCTTTCGGATAATGGGACTTGAAAAGTCAGAATGCATGCTGCATATATTATGTTCTGCTCTGTTTGGCAAACCCAAGAAAAAAGATTTTTGTTAAGCAAAACCAGACAATTTAAAAGTATCATTATAAAGATTTAATTTTTATAAATCATGTAAACACCCACTTTATATTTTTCGTCACATATGGGATTTTAGGTAATGAAGAAAATCAATCTAGGTCTTGGATTCAAAATATCTTCCTGACTGGAACATTTCTCAATGGTACATGTACAAATCCAAATCAGCAAGAAAATGGCAGCCCCCATGTAAATGAGTAGGAGAGGATACCGGGTGTTGGAATATCTTTATTTATACCCTTTTCTGATATCTTATTAGAAAATGATTTAGGCCAATAAGTAGGAATATATTACACCTTCCAATATAAGTAAATTTGTAATCAGGGGTTAATTCTCCTTTAATCTGAGGAATACGGAATCGCTTTTTGGGGTGGACATCTGGGCCTAATGCATACTATATTTGCAAAAACTACAAAGATTGAAACTGTAAGTTTGCTAGACACACACATTATAGATCGAGTTGTAATCCGGGCCATTTCTTGAAAAGACAAGACCGTATATTTTCTCAAAGCATATTCGCACTTGCTGATAAGTATAGGGCAAGTTTAAGGCAATAATAGTATTGCATTTAGTGCAGCGTGAGAAGAAAATATGGAGGGTGGTGTGATGTTTACCAAACTATCAAAATAGACAAGGCATTCATTCAGGTTGATCACAACCGATCAATATAAAGGGGTTAACATTAATTAATAGTTCAAAAATTAGTATTTTCATTGATATTGACGCGATGACAATAATTGATGAAGAAAACACAAAGCGATCAGTAGTTGACCTCCCCGGATTCGCTGGTGCTCACTTACAAAGTGTGTATCCAGTATAATTATCTACATTGTATTTTTAAATTTTTGGCTCAAAGTGAGATGCCAAAATTCCACGTGTAAATATTAAAAAAGGATATAAGCTGGTAATTCATTTACATTTTTATATTAATAATCAATCTTATCAGTTGGTATATCAATATTATATAAATTGAATAGACATTATTCATTTGCAAAAAAAATCATTTACATTTGTTCAGACTGGTTACAACGGGTTGACAGGAATCACCCCAACCCGCGGTAACGAGTCTAAACAACTAAAATAGGAAATGATAATTTAGTACATGTAATGTATAATCAATATTGAAAATGAAATTATTATAATCACTTATAGTAATTTTAAGGTTTAACTAATAAATTTGGTACATAATGACGTATCCTGAGATAGTTAACGAGTGCCAGCACTCTATCTCACCATCGTCTACAATGCAACACTGCCACCTATTGTTATGTCATTGTACAGGATCTCGACTTTGTTGGTCATAATTATGATCACATGACCAAATATCCAATCGGCCTGTGATGAAGGCCCAACTCAAATAATTATTTCAAAGCAAGTTGCCGGGAAATTCTCGATCTTAACAAGCCAATGTGAGGACATTTGTCGTTGATTAAAAAAAGCATTTTATTTTGAATAACAATTCCACAAATGAAACATATCAAACCTTTATAAAACTGAACTGTTCTTGTCAGTCCTTAATACAGATAACGAAACTTTATCAACGATCCTCAACAAATTGAGGATGGAGAAATCGCACTCTTAAATTTCTCCCTACGTTTTCAACTTTTGCCATCATGGCGACTAAACTAGTGTATTACGCTTTACCTTTTGATTCCTTTTATTCTTCATCATGTATTTCTCATAGTGTAACAGGAACTTGTAAAAACTCTTTGCACACTTCGTCTTACTAATAACACCCTCCATTGCAAATCAAAAAGGATCCCCACAATGACAATTTAAATTTTTTTGTTTACATCGTTATTGATATTATTGATCTTAGTGATTCGAACGTCATACTCGAAGCGATCTTCGGTGGCTAAAGCGTGATCTAGATCGCTTGGTTTTCCAACTGCCATCTGGTATCGAGTTCAAACGACAGACGAGGATACTCTTGAAGACAGTCTTGAAGTTGGGATGCCTGGAGGCGTAAATAAAGGGATTAATGGTCGAGTTGAAGACAAGGATTAACGTGACCCAAGGAATAGCTGGATCACTTGATGGGATTAGACTCCCGATCGTAGCTGGCAAGACACAGAGGAGAAACGCGCAGATAACCAGAAAGAGATTTTTTGTGATTTCGACTTGGTGTCTGCGCACCCTTTTCGCCCGTTTTTTCTCGAGCGAGACAACAGTAGCGAGGCCGTTGACGCCTCCATTATGGTTCTCGTAATCGTTCGAGTTCGCACTGCTTTCGTTATTAGAAATATGCTCCGGCATTTGGTGCTGCAATCGCGAGAGTCGACGCTGATCGGGAGAGACGGCCCGCGTTGTGCAAGTTATATCCGACATACCATCGATACTCCTTGAGCGATAGAGTTGACGATTGTGACTGCTCACGTGATGGTAAATCTTTGCGTAGCACGCGAGTATCAGAATAACGGCTGGGGTGAGAACAGATAGCCCGCCAAGGAGACTCAAATAGTCTGCGTTTTCGTGAGATGTATCCTGCGTACATACTTTGTATTTGTGGGAATAGCCTAGATTCCCGAGCCCCGTTTGTGTCCCGATGATAATGATTAGCACTGGATAAAGCCAGGAAAATATAATCATGAAGACGATATTCAGAGGCGTGTAGATTTTGATGTAAAACGTCGGCTTGTGGGTGATCAAAAAGTAACGATTGAAAGCGATCAGAGTGAGTGATATCGCGCTCGTTCCCAGACATGTCAGCGATAATGCGGCAATGGACATGCAGAAAACTTCCGAGAAAGGCATTCCGTGAAAGGTTAAAAGCGTTGCGACGTGGAACCACATTAGGACAGTGATTGCGATGTCGGCTGCGGCAAGGTTGATGACGAAGACATTCGTGGTCGTCTGCAGTCGTCGGGAAAGAGCGACAGCGAGGATGACCAGAGCGTTGCCAAGGAAACTGACGATGGAGATGACGATGAGTAGCCCTGCCAGCAGGACGCGATGGCTGGCCGTCGAAAATTCAAACTCGGTTTCGCCATTGTTCCCATGACTCGTGTTTACGGAATAGCCCACGGGGTTTATATGATGATATGCTCCTTCCATTTGAAATCTATCCAAAGTATAATGACTCAGTTTTGTGATTACCAAGTTTTGTGTAACGACGAACTTGAAGAAGTAACCACGATGACATCCGCTTACTTTTTCAAAATGTCCCACCTACCAACCGCAATCTTTAGCACGATCCAACACGACTGATCCCTTTTTAGGTTAGCACCGATGTTATATTTCCAGGTCATGATACACTCGAGTGCCACATATTGATTAATAGGAACGGTCCTCAAATAGTTTAGTCCCGCGTAAGATTAATGTAGAACTGCAGTCTTGACTTCCTTGACTGGCAGACAACACTGCGCCACGCAAAATATAGTTTCTGATGAACCATTGGTATCTCTCAGATCTGTAGTAAAAACAAAAGATCAAAAAGAAATAACATCAAATAACGATTTTCTAACGTATCTCATCATGTCTGTTATTGATTGTGTGTAAATGTTGAACGACACTTTTGTCCTTTGACGAGACATTAATCCTCATTTGCTACTCTCCACCCAGGTGAAGGAAATGGATCCTTGGTAAGAAGAAATTCCTTGAATCTTGAGTGCCTTATCAGGGTAGCTCCGCTCATAGTAGGTCCAATGTCCGCTAAAGCCGGAGTAATAATATCATATAATGGTATTCAGCGCTTTGTACTTCCTTCGGAAAAGCGCCTTATAAATCCGACTAACATGACTAATATCATAATTGTTAACTGTGACAAAAACGAATCTAACGAACCAAGCAAATCTAAAGTAATAGTAATATTATGATCTTTCGTCGTGAACAAATTCAGCATGTCATAAGTTTTATTTCCGGACAGAAAAGTAAAGAAGTGACACGAGTATGAGCAAACATCACACTGTATAATTTCTTTCTCATACGATAAAAATAAAAAAGTGTGACAGAACTATCAACACTCGATACGAAACTATTTATGGTCACATTTTTCATACTCCTCACGAAAGCAAAGCATGGAGTTGCTATCAGTTCTAGCACTTCTGAGAATTCATGTACTCACCATGAAAGTGAAATACATGTAAGTATTAGAAAGAGATGACATCCTACTTCACCTGTACAAAAATAATTTAACAATAATCTATGTCAGATGAGATTCAACTTATATTAAAGTGAAACGAGCATGCAATCGCAGATGCAATTCTTTTATAGTTGAGTTGAGAAGACTAGGCTACACTGGCGGATTCCCCCTTTTTGAGAGGGGGGGGGGGGGGGGGGAACCTACCCGTGTCCCTTTTTTTGAAAGTAGCATGCCTTAAATATCAACTTAAGTACACAGCTTCAAGACTGTGCTCTCCAGATTTTCAGGTGATGACTCTTTTGTTTGCTTGTCTGGGGATTTTGGAGCAAAAGGCACCGAAAATCTGGTGACTTTTTTTCTTGTCAGAACATTTGCGAATATTCGCCGAGATATTAAGACAATTACGGGGCATTAGCGTAGTCACCCTTTACACATGGAGGGGGTGGCTAGCCAAACACAATGAGCCCCTAAATTTAGCAGGATTATTAGGCTCGGATTACCATACAAATTGCTAAGCCCAAGGAGGCAAGATAAGCTAGCGATTACGGTGCTCACAATATTCAAGGGGGGGGGGAGGGGTTCATATCTGGAAAGTACCCTTTGGCTATTATACATGGATGGAGAGTGACAGTTGTAGACTAATGTCTTGTAAAATGGCATTATGATAGTGCCAATGATAATGCTCGAACCCACGACCTTCCCATCTCCAGTCCAGTGGCGTATCTAGGTATCTAGGCAAACTATCAAATATGCCCCCAATGCCCAAACTCGGGTTAATGAGCGTCTTTAATTTAGAAATGGTGGCGCTACGTGAAAATGAGTTTTGATGCACATAACCCGGAGTTGTTAGCCCAAATTTGATGAGTTATTGTATAAGCGAGGGAGCAACGCTACCGAATGGCAGATTGTTTTTTCCTTTTCACCCCTCAAATTGAAATTTCTCATGTATTTTACCCCTACAAACAAAAATACAATGGAATACAGCGACCTAGCAATAGGTTTTAGTTTTTTAAACCCAGAAGAAATTTAAAGGAGGAATTTAGTAAGGCGACTGCAAGACAAACTTATGATTTCTATCGAATGTTCTATACTTTGAAAGTGCTTTTTATGCGCTTATATCCGATCGTTGGGGGGGGGGGGGGCACAAAATTTAACAAGCTCCTGCCTTATGCGGGGGGGGGGGGGGCAAATTAACTGGAGTCGATTAATGGTTAACACTTTAATAGCGCCATGGGGGGGGGGGGCGAAATAGCTAGATCCTGAACATTATTATGCGAGGGAGCAAAGCGACCGAGCTTTAGAAAATTTAGAAAATAAAAAAAAAATGCTTTACGCATTTTGTCCGTGACTGTGGAGCAAATAACCTTAAAAAACCATAATTCTTTTTGTATTTCTCCCCCTTTTCTCTCTCTCTTTTGCGTTTTTTGCGCCCCCTTCAAGTGCCGCCCGGGGCACGTGCCCCCTCTCCCCCCCCCCCCCCCCGTAGATACGCCACTGCTCCAGTCAAGAGCTCTAACCATTCTACTATACATGTACATTCGCCTCCCCTACTAATAATCCACTCTGTCGATAGCAATAAAATCAACATACCACAAAACAAAACAAAACAAACAAATGCATGTAACATCAAAATGATGTTCAGGATACATGCAAATCATAATTACTTGGATTAATATCAAAATATTCCATTTAAAAGTAGTAACATGGTAAAACCTCCTGATAACATTGAGAGTTCATACTTATCTATTTTGAACATGCATGGCGTGCGAGAAAAAAATACACATGTGGATCAAATTCATGCGTGTCATAAATAACTGTCTGTGGATTATTGTTTCGAGAACATGATGAAAATGAGACCGCAACCGAGACGTGACTAAACTCGTCAAATCATGCCAAAATTACCCCCATTTATTTCTAGTTTAGCACGTTTAGAGTTATACTGCTCCAGTTAAAGGCAATTTCGGTACTTATAGCGAGACTGAACATATTTTGCAACTTCTTATGTATAATTGTTATGGAAAATGAAATATTTTTAAAACTTTATTAAATCATTCACATTTCATAACATGTAAAGCGAAACAACTGTCTTTTCACATTCCATTCTAAGTTCCGGATTTAATTGTACTTACAGCACGGGGCTTGCATGTTATTAATAGAATACGCGTCTTGGGGTAATTAACATGATTAACTGGCTTCATATACATTTATACAATCGAAAATGCCATTAATTAGTTAAATCGATCATGTTTATCATGATCATGGATGATTTGGTACATTTTCACTTTCTGTTCCATTACGAAGTTGATAAATAAAAGCCAAATTATTAGATTGTCGTAAGCATTGTCATGGAAGAGCACGTTTAGAGTTGTTATGGAAAATGAAATATTTTTAAAACTTTATTAAATAATTCACATTTCATAACATGTAAAGCGAAACAACTGTCTTTTCACATTCCATTCTAAGTTCCGGATTTAATTGTACTTACAGCACGGGGCTTGCATGTTATTAATAGAATACGCGTCTTGGGGTAATTAACATGATTAACTGGCTTCATTTACATTTATACAATCGAAAATGCCATTAATTAGTTAAATCGATCATGTTTATCATGATCATGGATGATTTGGTACATTTTCACTTTCTGTTCCATTACGAAGTTGATAAATTATTAGATTGTCGTAAGCATTGTCATGGAAGAGCACGTTTAGAGTTATATTGCTCCAGTCAAAGGCAAGTTCTGTACTAGCGAGACTGAACATATTTGCAACTTCTTATGTATAATTGTGTCCGCTAAAGTTATGGAAAATGCAATATTTTTAAAACTTTAATAATTCACATTATTTTCATAACGTGTAAAGCGAAACCAATGTCCCGGACATGCTCTTTTCACATTCCATTTTAAGGCTTGTTATGAATAGAATACGCGTCTTGGGCTATTATGGTTATCATGATTAACTGGTTACATGTATACAAGCGAAAATGCCATTAATTAGTTAAATCGATTATAATATAGAAAATGATCATGGATGATTTAGTACAGTTTTACTTTCTGTTCCATTACTGAGTTGATAAATAAAAGCCAAATTATTACATTGTCATGGAAGAGAAATAAGACAGGAATAGAAATAGAAAAATAAAAGATTCGTGAAAATTAAGGAAAAAAGATAAAGCATATAACATAAGAGCTCAAGAAGCATGACAAGATCAAATGTTTGGTGTTAAAAAGTCTTCTATATGTATTTCCACAATTTGCATTTCCATATCTTTTCTTTTCTGTTGTATAACTGATCATATATATCAGATAATTAAAAGCTATATGACCTGATTTATTTATATCTATCAGTTTCAGTTTAATTCTAATTTATTCCACTATCAGCAAAGATACAGTAAATACAAGGCTTTGATTTATCAATTTGCATCAATCTGACACATTATTGAGAATGTGTTTTGTTTCTAAAGCTGTTCAATGTAATATACAATAAAAGAAATCGTTTGCAAGTGGAAGGGCCTTAAAAAAGCTATGCTTGTCATGGTAAATGAAAATTAGATAAAAGATACATGTAGGCATTACTTGTAAAAAGAATACTTATATAATAATATAATATGGACTGGGCTTGAGGGGGATACAACATTTATTGCCTGAACTAGAATCGTATTGCCCGAGTCGAAGACGAGGACAATACTATTCTAGTGAGGGCGATGAATGTTACATCCATGAAAGCAGCCAGTCCATATCATTATTATCAACAGAATCAGACATCTAGAGCGAACTCGAAAATATTGTTAAATACCGTTTAAAATCCCACTGACTTTCGAAACCAGGCAATCAGTAAACAATATATCGGCCCGCAATTTAGTTGGCTTGTCAAAGCCGGGCAATAAAATGTAAAAATTGCATTGCTTAGAAGTCTGATATGGTTAATAATTATGTTTATACATATGAAACATTTCAGAAGGAAAATTGAGCGAAATAAAGAGACAGCAACCTAGAAGGAAGAGTGAGATGAGGGAAGGGGAATTTAGCATAATTATCATTTCTAACCATGTTTATGAACCTCTTTCTATAAATAAAATCAGGCTTTTCCCTTCACTCATGCAAAATTCTTCGTGAGTAACTCATCCCCACCCAAGAAGAGACAACTTTGATTTATCCATTATACATTGTTTTGCATCTTTATTAAAATAACACGAGGTAAATTGCGACATGGCCATAATATTTCACCCTACTCAATCTAATCCAGTATATACTTCGCATTGACCTAGCCCCATTGTTTTTTGAGGGGCGTTGTAAATACGGATTATTGTGGGCGTTATATAGCTGTCATAACTGATTAATTTCAACTCGAGGTGACAACAGAATAGGTTGGTAAGAGAAGGTATTGTTATCTGTGTTGGACACACTCTCAACCAAAAAAGTAAAGTTTTCCCTGACACTTTGCAGATGGAAATTTTGCTACATGTGTCAACTTTTTTGACAAACACCCCCGCTTTAAAATAGTTTGATTTAAGAACTCTGGCACCTTGCAACCCTATGAAGAACCGAATTTCTCGTAAGTTTTGATGTATTTCATGGTAGTGATAGACTGATAGTCTTTCAATTAATTTTATGATAAAATATATTTTGTGTCACGGACGGAGAAAATGTTAACCATTAACTGATCATGCTTATAACATGATCAGTTCGTTCATAAATCACCAGTCAAAATGCTGATAACAAAATTCTGCATACTTTGCTTCTTGAATGAACGAATTTCATCAAATATTTACCAAGTTACATATGAATTGAAAAGTGTGAAGAGATATAGGGAACATGTTTTTTCCGGTTGAGTGTAGCAGTTTAAAATTAATTTAAAATAATGTCGTGGTTTTTGACAGTGGCAGGAACTCATTTGACTGTTATCTCTTCCTACACACTTTCGTTTTAGACATGTTAGAATAAAATTGAAAATTGCTGCAAACAACTAACCCAAGGAAAGAAAACAGGAGCACATAATTTCTAAAAGGTGTTTTCTCATTTGGCGTTCAATAAGCAGTTTTTTGATGAATGGCAGTTGATGATATGCACAATATTTTGGGAGCACTGCAAAAGAAATCTTTCATAAAACCATGAATATTATTGAAATATTTACGTCATTGAATTATCTACGGAGAAGTCCACGGAGAAGTCAAATAATATATTTGGCAATCTAGAATTATTTCAAATCAATTTCCTACGAATTATTATGATATAAATAGTTTAATGAAACAAGAAGGTTGCAAATTTATAAGAATTACATACTCGGGCACCTCGCTGCCAGATTATGAGGATATAATAATATGTCCATTTATATAGCGCAGCTACTATACAAATATACTCTACTGCGATTATTACTCCGGCTTTAGCCGAGCTGCCATGATAGGCGCTAAGGCATCCATTTACTTCACCTGGGTGGAGAGTGAAGATGAATGTCTTGCCAAAGGACATTAGCGCCGTGGCGGGATTCGAACCGCGAACCATGTGAGCCACAGTCCGGTGACGTATCCACTAGACCACGACACCTCTCGCCGGAGCATTTTTCCTATACATGTAATATCAGCTCTTGCTAATAAATCACTCGCTCTGTCCTGTTCGTGCAACATCTAACTTTGTCATTTAGCAAAACTAAGTATGCGAAAATGAGCATAACGTATATTTTGTACCGCGTTCGGCTTGCTTGAACATTCAAGAACTAAATTGAATATATCATAAAGAAATGTGAGAAAATTACAATGCCCCGACCGGGATTCGAACCCGGGACCCTGGATTACATGACCAGTGCTCTACCAACTGAGCTATCCGGGCTCCTGTCGAAGCAAAGTAACAATCTCACATATAGCCCCTCTCAAGAACTATTTAAACACGAAATCCAGAGAGAAGTCTTTGTGAAGTTTGCTCTTTGTATATTCAGCCATGTATTATACTTTATCTAAACTGAAGCTTGTGTATGACAGGAAGTTTCGCCTTTTCCACAGCTCCTTGTAAAAGAAACAATTTGAGTGTGATCTTTTGGAATATATAACGCGTGAGAATATCCTGTTTGTAACCTCAAAATTTGATGAACCACATGATGACATGACATGAAAAACAAAGAACAATCCTAACCAACTGTAAACAGCTTTCTAAATGATACAGTAAAAAATTAGTACTTGTGACAATGAAACTATTAAGATTAAGGATTACAAAGTTCATTCTCCGACGACACCAAACTAGCCACCCCATAATGTTGGTATCAGTCCATATACTGTTTGGTTGACAAATATTTTCAATATTGTATGTTAATCGGAAATCAAGTGTATAACACAATACATGTGCATGTAATTTTGTCTGTAATATGTCTTACCGCTATCTCTATTTGATTTTAGTTTCTTTCTTTCTGTTTCTTAAACTAATCATTATCAATCCGTTTATCCGGTTAATCATCTATCTAATGTAGTTATCTATTTAATCTACACTTGTTTTATATTAAAAGCATGCCCAGTATAGTCCCATTCAGAGCTACGTGTGCCCTCTTACCTTCTAAATTGATTTGACCTACAAGTATCAAATTGTCCTCACCTTTAGGAATTACATAACGCAGGTTGATATTAACATGAAGATTACTGTTCTTTACATTATACCAAAAAAGAATTTCCATTTCGGTTAATAAAATTTGGAGTGGACTTTAATTGAATTTTCAATATTATTATTATTATAGTCTGAGCAAGTTATACGGGTACACCTATTATCATGTAGGTCATAAAGATACCAATAACTTTCGAATCGATGCTCCGACATAACATGGTCCGGCCTTCATTTATTTCGTCAAAATACAGGTGAGGGTTGCAACTTGTAGGTAAGATTTAGGGTTAGGGTTAAAGGGAAATTAATCTCAGCGTATGAATTAGCTTATTTTGAATGGTGTAGTATATGCCTCTTATTTGATACATGCAATTTCATGTAAAAACACAGGATATAGATATAAATCACTATTTTCCAGCCAAGTTATTGTATGCTAGCAATAATAAGGGGGCTGCCATTACTTTATGTGTACACGAAAATATTTTTCATCCCAAGTAATATTTCCTTCATCGTTAACTTGTAATTGATTTTTAGAGGACAAATATATATTAGATATAGTCACATATTCTGAAATGTAAGTTTAGTTTTATATATTTTTTAAAAGGTCTTAATTTGTTCATAAAAATATACTTTCTGTACGTGGAGACGGAGAATTGACGTCAAGGACGGAGACAATCGTAACAATACCAAAACAAAGCGAGGAATCTGCATTACAGGATGGCTATTAGAACTCATGGGTCGTCAATTATCTAGGCCCATGGCCAATAACAATCGTAATAAAATCAGAACAAAGCGACGTATCTGTTGTAAAGGTAGGCTATTATCAATGCATATGGTACCTAATGATCCGTGTCATGCACAAAATGGCAGCCTCCATGGAAAGACGTAGCAGACAATACCGCATCTAGAATATCATGTGGGGTTAATTGTCCTTTAAGTATAGCGTTTCATCCTTAGTTGAAGTTAAGAATTCGGTTACCATGGTTACTGTAGGATATAGACCGCGGGCAGTTTTCGCAGGGTATGTATAATCTTCGAATCTTATTTGATTCTGAGGCAAGTCAAGTAAAATGGACAAGCTTTAAAACTTTGGTGTTAGTTTTAGGAACACCGTGACTAAATTGTATGCAGGCGGGGAAATTTTTTATCAACGTAATCGACAATTTACCGTTTTACGATGTCGCCGGGGCGGGGGGGGGGGGGGGGGGGGGGGGTGTTAGAGCGAAAAGATTTAAATAGTCAACAACGACTTTAATATTTTATTAAGGTTGGTTCAATCAAAGAAGGGTCTGGAATCATATAAAGCCCTTCACTTTTTCTTCCGTAGTTCATGAATTTTTCGTCTACTTTTGAATTACAACAAAATATGGGAGACGATTCTGAATATTATGGAAAAGATGAGACCCCCACCCCCCCAAAAAAAAAAAGAAAGAAAAAAAAAAAAGAACACACACACCCAACAACAACAAAACCTCATAACGGAGCTTACAACTATTTCCGGGGTTCTTCAATTCTTTAGAGTCCTTTGAAAGAATATGTCACGGTGGACTATTATACAGCCTGAAAACTTACCTAAAATGTATGGAAACAGGATATACGAACTAGAACTGGGTACCGCAAAACCAAACGATACATTAATTTGTGATGGTTATTGGTGGGCAAGTGCAAGCTTTTACGACCTAGATCAGACCAAATATGAACTAAAATGATACATTTGGTGCAATTTAATGTTCAGAACTATACAATATTTGGTAATGTAAGGGACACCAAGGAGTTCTGTGATAACTCCTTGGTAGATGTACCTCTTTGTATGCCATCTCATAAATGACTTTGAGCTTATCGCAGTTCCACCTTGTATTGTTTTCATAAGCTATTTCCCCGTTTAATGGTATTTTACGACCTCCATTATTATGACCCTTTTTTGCATTATTTAAGTATGTATAGCACATGTCTCTTTTATACGGTACTTGTTTGATTCGATAAGGGTTTTATAATCCTGTAAAAACGATTACAACAAAGGGGATATTCAGGAATTATATCGAAGGTAATTGTGAGTGACGACGCGTTGTACCTCCGTCCACTCCAAACCGATCCTTGGCCATTCGGTGAAATACACATTTTTCGTTCAGCCTATCGTTGCTATCGTGTCGGTCTGATTGGGTTGTTACATTTGTGAATAATGGGATGGTATATGTAAAAACAATCTAGTCAGATACATGTATGACTAGTATTTAGTCATATTTGACTAGAATAACTATTCCCAGGGGCACCTGCACTGTACTAGTCAAAACTACCAGCTTTGGATTTGAAGTGAACAGAATCTTAGTCAGAACGACTAGAATCTGATGAAGAAAATTTGACCAAGCGATCTGTTAAACAAAATGACTAGACATTTTTTTTAATAGAGTGTATCATTTACTATTGTGATGTATTCATATCTATACATTTACACAAAATGAATGCTTTGTTTCAAACCAGTTGATTATCTGGACAGATTATTTCGAACAGTGAATCGAAAAATTTTGCCTTTAAGTTTTCATGAGTCTTTCAAAAGACTATGTTGACAAATAAATTTATATGAATAACAAACATTCTCGGATGAAATTTTTGATATATATGTTTCGTAAAGCCCCTTCATACGTCTACAATAAAGAACCTTCGACCCACCGAGATATATTTGTCCGACATAGCAACAACTGATGTATGCAATGCGGATCATAACTCAGACATTGCTGCCAGTCATAGAATGCAAACTGAATTCAAATGCAGGGTTTGGGGAAGAAACTTTGATAGCTTTTAAAACATTATTACTAAATTTGTATATTCAGCATGGTAGCATGTTTTCAATGCGATTAAACCTGGGGGGCATTTCATGAAAGGACTTGTCAGATATTTCATCCGACAAATTTGCTCCCAGCCAATCAGATGCAAGAATTTCAGTAGCTTATAACAGTTGTCGGATAAAATATCTGACAACTTCCTTTCATGAACCGCTCCCCTGGTGTATAGATCCTTCATTCCAGAAGTTGATGTTTGCTCGATTCTATAATTATATTTTTGGTCAACAGAGGATTTAACGATTGATACGTACAGCGATATTTATAGTTTTTAATCTCTTAAAGAGATTTGCTGCATGTGAACATATAAATGCAGTTAGTATTAGAAGATTACAAAGATAATAAAGAAACATTATTTTTAGCACATCTTAATGCAGTGATATTTACAAAGGAGGAATAGTTTTAGTAAAACATAACATTTTCTTTTATCGAAATGGACAACCAGAAAAAACAGAGATTTAAACAATCCCTTGCGGAAAATGCAAAGAACGTTGTGAAATATTTTAATCAACACAGTATATAGACTGCAGAGAAAATGTTGAGACTATATATGAAAATATTAAATCCAAGTATTTGGTTGAAATAAGATACATGTATATGTACAAGTTACGCATATAAATTACTTTGGCTTTGAACTGCGATTTTGTATTCACAGAACCTTTAGAATTACGTTGTGAACTTTATATTCTTCAAATAGATCCCATGACGTTTAAAACTTCAACTATGTCGTCAGAATGTGTGTCACAAATCCATTTTCCTCGTATCAATTTCTCGTTACACAGGATTCAAAAAATTGAATCAATTCACGTCCCCCCTAAAGGGGGAATCGTGATCACATATGCACCCTGGTGGCTAGGGCACCCCCATATTACGTAATTCTGTACATCCTAGTCACTAAGTAATTACACCTCTTTCCGGGTAACAGAGAGGCCCGTTTTGAAGTGCTTGAGATGGATACCAATGGAGAACAACGAGCGGAACACTTAATTATATGTGTAATTTAAACCAATCTGCCTTTCCAAAAGATGCTCGCAAAGCACTTGAGGGGTATTTGAAAAGCGTGACAGGAACTGGGTATTTAAATTAGCACGTGTAATCGTTATAAAAGTATAATTGTCAGTTATTCCGGTTTCTTGCCTTCAAAGTTAATACAAAGTAGCAGACGCATATTCGAGATTATCACAAAGGGACGGGAGGCAGGGGAAAGGGGCAATGGAAAATTATGAAAATTTATCATCCTTCGGAAGCGTAAAGCCAAGATAACGACCTTTAAAAAAAACGGGGGGATTCTGAACCTGTTAATGTAAAATGGTTTATTAGAACCAGCAAAAGACAAACAAAATTCCCAAACCGAGTACTGATAGTATATTCAAACGAGGGGGGGGGGGGGGGGGGGGGGGGGTTGCTGGCTTCACCCTGTCCTGGTTATGCTAAGAAGAACTTGTTTTGTAACTTCTCAAAATGGTGAGACTTGAAAAAGCAGAAAATTTCTTCTTGGATAAGAAGAACTCAATGTACAGCAAACTGTTGTGTTAAAGCGAAGGTTGGTTTCTTGAAAAGGTGAAAAATAATTTGTGAGCTTTCTCATTCCTTGTATCATGTTTATGTCACTTTGGAAGGAGATCATAGCAGTAAACACCCACTGAAAAAGACTGCTCTTCAAATGCCCTATACTCGAAATGTGACATGAAATAGTTGAAGCGTTCGGGCCGAACATTCGTGCCATAATTATTTTTGTCCCATATACATAATAAACCCATTTATGTATGATTTTCATGTGCTTTTCAGCGAGATTGGTTCAATTTATTTTATTATTATTATTTATCATTTTGATTATTCCAAAACCTCACAGTATACACCATTCCTATGTAGACATGATCAAGCTTTCCAAATTGCTTTGAGATGGATAATTTCACAATTTTATCTCACGACCAGAACTCAGTTTTAAGAGATTGTGTTATGATATTCCGGAATATAAAGAAGTCACCATAGCATTACTAAGAACGCCGATACAATTCACTATGACTTGAAAATATGAAGAGTTGATGAGTTGGGTAAATCCCCTTTTCATTCACAATGGAACACGATTCAGCGTGCATGTTCAGCGGTATATTAGGGAGTTTTCGATTGTGTCAACGTGAACGCCGTCATAGATCCTCGCAGCTACAATGGACTGTTTTGTGTTAACTGCATACCGCGCTTTCTTCAGGAACGTCTCACTCGTCCACTGGCTTCTCCGTCGTCCACTAGTCAGATCGAGAACGCGTCAAACATGGTTTTGCCGTCTTCTCTAAAACGTGAACCTCGCTTCACCCTTTGTTAGCTTCTTGCTTCACCTACTTTGTATGCAGTCAACACAAAACAGTCCACTGTCGCTGGGAGGATCTAGGACGGCGTTCGAGTTGACACATCCGAAAACTCCGTAATATTATTTTCCCGAAGGTTCAGAATTCCGAAAGTTCATATTTCCGAAGGTTCGTTTACTCCGAAGGTTCGTTTACTCCGAAGGTTCGTTACCACGGTTACTCCGAAGGATCACATAATTATGTACGTATTGTTCGTAATTTCAAAAATGAAAATAATGAAATAGGGCTCATAATTCAGGAATTTGAAATGAACTCTTTTTATTTTCCGAACTATGAACCCCCTGGTATGGGAACTTTGTGTTTCGAAATTATGAACCTTCGGAAAAAAAGAACCTCGGGGAAAAACGAGTTCCATTCATTATATATATGAGAGAGAGAGAGAGAGAGAGAGAGGTTGGGCTGATCATAATCTATTTTGCTCTTGTGAAAATGAGCTTGGAAATTCTTTAAAAAAAAACCGAAATCGAAAACTAAAACTTGTTAAACATATGTTAAAAGTCTTATTCCCGACAGGATGTACAGATTTTGCCAACAATTTGACAAAATATTAGGTATTATGTTACTTCAAGTTATATGTAAACAATCCATCATATTCATATACATGTAGTCATATTTCACTGTATTTGGTCACGTCGATTTGTGACACAATAGCTATGGAAACGCATTCTAAGAAACGTAAACAGTTGACAACGAAGACCAAATAAAACCACGTCAATTATTACATATTCCATTTTTTTATTTCAATAGGATTTTCGAACGATCCCCACAACACAAGACATTCGCATTGTTAAATCAAATCGAAAGTAAATTCGAAATAAATTTGTATCAAATATCATGACAAGGGCACGAAAATAATGCATTTTTTTCATTTTCAATTGATATGCAATCGTAAGCATTCCTCTAAATTCGATATACATAATGATAATATAATCCGACCAACTGTGACTTGTATCCATGGGAACGCATTTTTACAAAACAAAAATATTTGGTCGAGCGAAATTATTAACCGAATCGTCCATGGCAGATATTTACACATTTTCAAGCTATTTTTGGAAACAAAACAACGCATTTTGGAAACAACCACACATCGTTTGACCAAGGAGTTATCACAGCCGTACTTATGAAACCTTGACGTTTGCAAACAGTACTTGCCAACCACAGATACATAATGCGATATAAAATTATATAACAGACAATAACGCTGCGAACTTTCTAGGAAACTTCCTAGAGGAAATCGCTGAATTTTGAAGTTTATCTTTTTAAACTCTCTGGCCGGATAGCAAAATAGTACCTACAGGTGTACAAGGAATCATAAAAGGGCAATTTAGCGAAGGTTCTGACTACGGTTTTTTTTTTATACAGATGTGGAGATTCTTTTTAAAATGGGCATGTAAATTTGTATATACTAATGTGTTATGTGTAAAATAATAAACGAAACCTTTCAAGTCCAGGCTTCATATCCTAAAAAACCCCCGAGAAAACAAAGTTTTAAGGCACACCCTCACCAGTGGCGGATCCATAATTTTTTGACCGAGTGCAAATCAAATCGCTAACAAATTCCGTCCCCATCCCCACCAAGAAAATAAGGAAAGAAAAGGACATGGGGTCACACGGGTTTACGTTAGCACATGTCTTAACTCAAGTGTGTATTGTACGACAGAATTTGTTTGGTGCAGGGGGGGGGGGGGTGGGTACTTTCTCTGTGCCCCACTCGCATCATCCATTGCTTTACACATTTTCCAGTTATCGTTTTCAGCTCCGTTTTATATGTCACGTACCAGCCGTACCAGTTCAAACGAAAATGCGAGGACAAGACAGACGAAAAATTCCCAAACAATGGTCTATCATGTTTGTAGTCATGCTGGCTCGTAATGGTAATACCTTCCTTGATCAAAGTTCTAGCTATTAAAACTTTTGTTTCTTTTATGCTTTCGTGTTTAGCTCAAGTCTTGGCTGGATTGGGTAAAAAGCCGATTTATCAACATTGTCATGATTGTAACAATGTCTGAAGGCTAACGACTTTACATTCGGCATTGCAAGATAATGTTGTCTTGTGATAAGCGAAAAAAGAGGCACATTTTCCTGACTTGTGCACATGTTTAATTCTGGACAGCACCGATTACAAGGGTCTTGAGAGTATAGGCCTACAAGTAGAAGCAAAAACAATGTTCCATCGTTTAGTAACAACAATGAAGCATAATACAGTAGCAACAAAATAAGAAAAGGATTTTTTTTCCTGCAAATATACCCTCATATGTTAAAAGAGGTATTACTGAAAATGACTTGTCCATGGACTCAAACTCCATGGTTTGTCCCGTCCTATTTTGAATAATGGATAACGCCCATGCAGGCTAAAAACACAGTTCCACTTAGTGCGTTATATGCACTTTGTCAGTTCTATTAAAAAATATTTTATTACGTTTTCTGCGTTATCTCATTTTTGAACGTCATAACCAAAACATGCAGATACGAAATCCCAAACTATTTTCTCCCGTATGTTATCTGCGCGTAATATCTGATAACAATTTGCAAGCCCTGCAACTAGAGCTTGAAACTGAATCAAAGAAAAATAAGTTAAATTATACTTTGGGTGTCAGTTTATGTTCATTTTACCCTAATCATGATAATGCTTGGCAACGTACATGTATGTGACACCAACATTCCAAGAAACTATGCATTTCCCTATACGGTAGATACTTGCAATCATTTTCTTCTTGATACGTGGCAATACTTCTCCTACTAAGAGGCTTTCTGACAATGTTCAAGGCGACAACTCGGTTCTTATGATCTTGCGTCGTATAACATCCCTTTCCCACCTGTTTATCTGGTATCATGGCACTCAGCAAAATTTGGCCCACAAGGAGGGGCGTCGCCAAAACATTTTGAAGAGGAGGGTGTGTGTGTGTGGGGGGGGGGGGGGGTGTCCGACCAAACATATATGCAGTCATAAGGCTGAAAAAGAAACCGCTCACTTGCGAAAGAAAATGCCACTGAATCTACTTCATTAAGCAAAATGAAAAGACCCAGATCCTGTTTCCATATCTAGGACTGTAAGTACTGCCTCATATAATTATTATCAAAACAAAATTATTATGTACAGCGCAAACATTTTCACTAAGCTGTACACGCATAGAAGAAAGAAAAACAGCGCTTTAGGATTACAGACCCAGTTATTGTCACGTCCAACTTTGCAATATATTGTTAAGTCAGACAATCAAATCAATCGCTTCTCTGCAATCAATTGTTATAAAGCTAAACAAAGACTAGTAGGGTACACAAAATAGGGGTCTACTCGTATCGATGCACGCATTGTTATGAGCTTATGAACTGACCCAAAGCTCCTTGCTCTGATCAACTTAATCTGTGTTTTCTGTTCTGATTAAAATAAATGAGTCAATGTTCCTTTGGTATAAAAATCTCCTTCGTATAGGTCTTTTTATTACCTTTACCTTTATTACCAGATCTACTGGAAAAATGCAGTTACTTCTGCAGCCTAGTTTCCAGGTCTATCTCATTTAGCTTTCTCCATTTACTGTATCCATCTAGCTAAACTACTGTAAACTGTGCCAGTGTGCTGTGCCAGAACTACTACTCCCTGTATGTCTTGTCGCAAGTCCAACATAATAATGGTTGTTAATACTGTGGGAATACAGGAAAGTATTGTATATCATTGATTTATTAAGGAAACAAAAGAAAAACCCGACCTGCATTGTCCCGCAGCATGACCCGCATCATTGATTGTTAAAATTAATTGGCTGTCACTTTTGAGCAACGCCCGTGATAATAGTTCAGCAGAAACTATTACAGACTGTCAGATAATAATAGTAGGCCTATAAGTGTACATAATTGTTTGATCTTTGCTCTTTCCATCTCCCCCTCTCCTCTTTCGTATATCCCCATTATCCCTGCACACGCATGTCCCGGTTTGTGAATATCCCATTTATAGCCTGAATATATTCTCTCTCTTTCTCGATCCCTCTCTGTCCGTCCGTCTGTCTCTCTCACAGAACTAGAGACGTCTTTAAAGAAGTTATGTGGTCTTTCCCTCTCTGTTTATCTGTCTCTCGCTGTCTCTGTCTGTCCGTCTGTCTGTCTGTCTGTCCCTCTCTCTCTCTTTCTCCCATGCATATAGGCCTAATAACTGTAAATACGTCAATTCAATTTGCATTTCAATTTCAAAGTTTCATTTTTGTCTTATACATGACATAGTAACTATATAGGCCTTTGTTGAAAGGCCTGCTGCACATTGTTAAGTTTCTTTTTCTACATTCAACAAGATAATGTATACATCGCTTGATTTGAGAGCGCCCTTTGAACAAATTGAGCAACAGGGTATGAGACAGCAGCATAAAACTGAACTCTGAAGATCATACTCTTACCTGCTTATCTTGTTTCTGAGACGTCATGAACTATTCCAATCCAGATATTTCACGGCAACCAGAATGTGATCGCCAAAACCTAGCAAAAGATTTGCGAAGAAAAACCAAGTATATCGTTGAAGGATTGGTCATGTTATTACCAATAATATTGGTGATCAACCGGCAGCTGAAATATCGTCTGTCCCATGATATGACAGATCACTACAATGAAACAGGAAATCGTATTGATCAACACTTCACACGCTACCTGGGCCCAGATAAGTGTGCGGTAGACCGGCTAATAATTTATTCTCTTCCTCCTCGTTTTAACATGTTAATCACTCCAGTCCAGCGCATGCGACGGTGGACACGGTCGGTTCGCATACACACTTCGCAAACATTTGCGTCCACCTGGTATGCGTTAACCGATTAATAAAACAAACAGCATTGTCATTGATACAAAGCCCTGTATGTTTGGAGTAGTCGCCGCAGTTGGTATTGGGATTTTGCTACTGGCATAGCGTCAGAGTGACACCCTAATTTGCAGGACAAATTGTTAGGGTGTGACATCCCAATTTGCCGACAAAAATTCTGCACCCTAATCGCAGACATGTGGAATAGAGATCTTGATCATACGGGCCCATTTTCGCAAGGAAGGGGCTGACGCCTTTTGCCCGAATATCGACTTTTCTATTTCTATTTAAAAAAAAAAAAGTTTTCGTAGTGAAAATGTACAGAAGTTACATAATTATCTGGGAACCTCGCTGCCCAAATTTGGATAATTATTCTTTCTCCTCGCTGCCCGAAGATGAAGTGGTGGTTGCCCGAATATCGGAATTTTGAAAATCCTCGGGGGAGGGGGACTGCAGCCCATTGTCGAAGGGGGACGCCTTTTGCCCGAATTTCAACTTTTCAATTTCTGATTTTTTTTTACTTTTCGTAGTTGAGAACACCCAGGTGCTAATCGTAATTGAATGGAAATGTTGCATAACAGAGGAAACAAAATCAAAATTTAATGGACCGGTCACGCTTTGCCACTGGACGTTACCGATGTCACATGATTCTTCTTGTTAGAGAAAATGTAAGACAAGGCGATCACTAACCAGAACTATTTGTCCCTAAAAATGAAATAAATAATCCGAACGGGTTCATATAGGTGGAACTTGTGGCTGGGCATGGGGCAATGACCCCATCGATTTTTCCATAAAATCATGCCCCTTAAACCTGACATTTATATTATTTCCTTTTTGTAGCTTTCCTTATACATGTAATGCCAGAGATTTTGCACACATGACGCTTCAGAAAAAGGTGAGACCCCCCCCCCCCGTTTAAATGCATGTCAGAGTTGTTTGAGATCTATGCCCCCCCCCCCCGAAACCTCCTGGTCCCACTCCTAAGTGAAAAATCAATCCAATCCATGAATTGACTTCTGTAGTTCGTGCAGAGAAGCAAATTGTTTAGTCCAAAAGAGAGTTAGTCTAATACAGTTTCCCCCGGAGTTTCCCCCTTTGCTTTGTACTGTGGCAAAAACAGGAACATCAATAATATGTAATATAATGTCTCCAAAATAACTATAATTCTAGGAATAGGTTTCTTTTATGCAACCTCCACATGCACGTTTAAAAAAAAAACCTGTCGTAATGGAGCAAGTGGACATACAAAGAACTATACTACTGTAGCGTATGATTCGGTAGATCAAGGTGTTTGGGTAGACGTTATATTGTGCATGGATAGGTGCGCATTTCCGTCGAATGAGAACAGAGAGTAGGATGTAATCTTTGATCTGACAAAATGTGACATTTCCATTCATTTGTTAACGAGTTTGAATGGGCTGACTACAAGAGAAAGAAGGGGAAAGAGAGAGAGAGAGAGAGATAGACAGACGAATAGAGAGAAAGAGAGAGAGGGAGATAGAAAAAGAGAGCGAGCCATATCATCTAAGTAAAAATAAATCAAGGCAAATAAGAGAGAGAGAGAGAGAGAGCGAAAGAGGTGTATTCAGTATTTGGATTGCAGGACTATTGAATTGAGTTGAAGTGAATTTCCCGTTTTTATTTAGCAGAGCCGAAGGAATGCAGAAACACAATCATGACAATGCATTTAGCCATTTAAAATGGTTCTCTGTACACAACAGAGGATGTACCTACATTATACGTTGAGTCGATGAAGTAGGGAACTATCTACACGTGTGTATATGCATGTAAAACATAACATAATATAATATCTTTCAGGATTCAGGATACTATTATTAATGCACTGCCCATAATATTGTATTATTTATGTATTTACCTTTCATTTGACATAATACTTCTGCTATACACTCCAAATATTTATATCTATGTTTTGTTATGTATACACTCTGTAATTATGTTTATGAACAGAATACTGATGTATATCAATGATGTTTAATAAAATTTAGTTCAATTAAATTCATGTTTAATAAAAACGTATGCAACAAATTCCATATAAGTGGAATTTCGGTTTAAAGAGACCCCCCCCCCCACACACCCATGCAACTGAGTGAAAATGAGTTCGGGCGAGTTTCTTTTTTCCCCCTCCCCACATTTGGTCAATTTCATTCAAAGCCATAGACTGATATGCGTGTTCAAAATAATATATAAATGTGAAATACATTGTATATTGTATTGTGATGCAAGAATCGTGCCACGAGTCCTGAAAGGGATCATGAACCACGGCCCTGTTTCATATAACTTGTTATCAATAACAAGTTACCATAGTTGTTATAAGCTACTGAAATCCTTGGATCTGATTGGCTGAGAGCAAATTTGTCATAGATTTGTGGCAGGTGTTACTGATAACAAGTTTTATGAAACGGGACCTTGGTGTATATACAGGTTATGTTATTTGAAATAAGACTTCATAAAACAACATCTAATGGTCAAGGAATTAGTTATAATTATGAACATATAGAATATTATTTTGAACTTATAGGGTCCCTCTTCACTTTGGGACCAAACTAACAAAAAGTGATCTTGATCCCACATAATGTTTGGATATGGGTATCTAAATGTTTCGTTATAAATCTGATTAATGCAGATATGTTATGCAAAGAGAACCAAAGAATATATAGGCCCTATAAATAAATAAAAAATATATAAATCTACATAAATAATTTACCTGAACAAAACCACATTTGGCGAAATTGGGTGTGGTTTCAAGGTCATAATATTGACGTCATTTTCATTGGTAATCAGGGCAAATCGTGTGGTTTGTTTGCCGCCAACCGATTTACGTAAAGTAGTTTTTTGTTTGTTACATTTTTTTGGAGGGGGGGGGGGGGGGGGGGAATGCAATGTGGCTCTGGTCACCTTTCGATATAAACAATTTCGAAGAGTCGTTAGCTTTTAAAAGATCATATCTCGTATAGGCCTACATGTAATAATCTCAAAGACTGTGTTATATTCTTAAAGTAGAACGTTAATGATTTTAAATATTGGCTTAATACTTATTATTGCATAGATGGCATAAATTAAACAAGGTTATCCAAATTCAACGCTTGGAAACATTTGAAGTAATGATTATTATCAATTATAAAACGGTAAAATACAGCCCCCGATATAGCAGCTGATGAAGAGCTCCTCGAACGCTGCCGAGATATGTGACGACACACCCTGGACCAGTCCTGTCTAAGCAGACGATGTCCCATAACATCTTACACATTTTTCAGAGCCTATTTTGTCATCTCCTCTTCACTTATTTCTCTTCCTTCACTAGCGTCAGTCTTAATGTTAGTCTGTTGCCTCACTCTTAACTTCGTGTATGGTATTATTTTTATGAAAAATGCAGCGTTAAAAAAATAAAGGAATCAGTCACCTGTAAACAAAATAAGACGCCATTGTATTTTCAGCTGCTTGCACCGGGGCATGTTCGGCGTTTCAAGAGGGAACGAATACCATCCTGCTATTATTCGGAGGGCTTTTCAATTTGAAAGTGGGGTTTATTTCATTGATCATTGACCCTTCTCCTATGTATTTACAATCAAACGGTTTTAGCTATCAGAATCAGTTTCACTTTCCCTTTATAATGGTGTGAAATAAGGTCATGTTTAAATACACCAAACTCTTTATAATTTGATAAATAATTGCATTGCAATTACGTTCATTCATTATAGGACGTCGTCTGCTTAAGCAGGATCGATCCCGAGTGTGACGACATCAAAACATCGCTATATTTCTGGCGAATCCTCAGATATTCCAGATGCTGAGAAGAGCTTTTATTTGTGTTGTTTTTATAATCACCAGATACGCAGTTGACATAAAACTTATACGATTGCCATCTGTAAGCTTCCCAGTTTCTAGTGATACATTAATTGCCATATTTGTGATTTACTTTGAATATCTACTTTAAGGGAATCTACAATATTACAAGCCTAGTTTTTCACTAGATTTCCTCATATTTCACGCCAACTAGTTTGCCTGGCTGCTTCCAAACCACCATGTGATCACGTTCACGTCACGTCGTCACGTTACACGACATATTGTGAATACTAGCTTAAACTCACATTTGTAAAATACCCCCCTCTTATTGGCGAAGTGACGGACACTTTATAAAAAAAGTATTGCAAATCTACGAATACTCAGGTCTCGAACCCGACACTCTGTCAATAAGAGGGGGTATTTCACAAACGTTACACTCTCCCCTTCGTGAATTTAGGGCTTAATATCCACGAAAGGTCGTGTAATCGTGACGACGTGACGTGAACGTGATCACACGATGGTTCGTAGCAAGCCAGTTTGTCTTATCCCAACTTTACAATGATGGAAATATTGATCCGTGTCTCTGTATGTTCACTTGCATTTTCCCTCCTTCTTTTGTTGAAAGTATTATCTTTCTATATCACAGGGGCGTATCTAGGATTTCCCAATAGGGGGGGGGGGGGGCGCCAGGAATTATTGATCGCCGTCATGGGGGAGGGGTCTTTGGAAAATTTTTGCTTCTGAAGAAGGGCTGAGATGCAAAATAGTGCTATATGTGACCAATTTTGAAGCCTATTTAATGAACAATATTTTCAATTGGTATGAGGATTTTTTTTGCTAGTTTTTTTTTTACGGCGGCCAATAGGGGGAGCGCGCGCCTGTTGCGCCCCCTGGATACGCCACTGTATATCATCTGATTATTGTGATAATGCAACGGTCATTGTTTATGTTCCAATTATGTGATTTGAAATATGAAATAAACTGAATCTGAAAAACTAAAAGTGAAGAAGCTGCGTGGCTAGGCGCGGATGTGACCCTCCAAATATTGTAATGAGAGTCTCGTTTTGTCAAATCGCAGAGAAAGATGATTTCTTTTTTGCTTATTGGTAAATTTTCAGGTACCTTGTCGACAAATTTTGCCAGAAACCCCAATGGACTAGGGACCCCCTTACTTGAAATCCAGTTCGAACAGAACGTCGTGTGTGAGGTAATGAAACGAAATAAAATTTATTTGATTATATTCATCTATTTTATCTACTTTACTTTATTTTGTAAAGTAACTTTATTTCATTAATTTAATGAAAACCATGCGTGAAATATTTCTGACCTTCCTCTCACCTTGAATATCCACGCTATATGCCCCTCTCCAGCCCAGTTTGTTTCTATCTCTCGCCCCTCTCTCGTTCTCTCTTCCTTTCTCTCTCATTTCCCTTCTCTAATCATCAAAGGTCCTCAGCATTTTAGGGTCTCTTTTTATGTTATTTTCTTTATTTTTATCATCTTCTTTCCCCTCTGTGGCCACTCATTCTTTTCCTCTTCCCCATCTCTCCTTCCCTCTCTCTTTCTTTCCCCTCTCTCTTTCTCTTTCGTTCTCTTCATTCTCTCACTTTCCACCCCTCCTTTCAATTTGTCTTCCATCTAATTTAAAGGAAAGCTGAACGGTTAAAATAAAATACAAAAATCTTTCATTCTTTCTTTTCCCCTCTCTCTTTTACTCACTCGTTCTCTCCATTATCTCACTTTCCACCTCTCCTTTCAATTTGTTTTCCACCTAATTTGAAGAAAAACTAAACAGTTCAAACTAGAAATATCACTGAAGACGATGATTAATGCCCCCGCCCCGTGACAACAGCCTTTCTTGACTTTTGGTCGAAAACTGAGGAAGTAGTTCGATCCGCAAGATTTTTCCCTGATTAACTGCCATAGATATGCCGTTTCCATGGCAACGCAGCTTCCGACACATAAAAAAAATATGTTGTACACATCTTCCCAGTAAGACCAATGTGTGTATCAAATTTCATGACTTTCGGTCAAAAACTGAGGAAGTAGTTCGATCCGCAAGGTGTTTCCTTGATTTTCTGCCATAAATATGCCGTTACCATGGCAACGCAGATTCCGACTCATCCGAAAAATATGTCTTGCACATCTTCCCATCAAGGCCAATGTGTGTACCAAATTTCATGACTTTCGGTCAAAAATTGAGGAAGTAGTTCGATCCGCAAGGTGTTTCCTTGATTTTCTGCCATAAATATGCCGTTACCATGGCAACGCAGATTCCGACTCATCCGAAAAATGTCTTGCACATCTTCCCATCAAGACCAATGTGTGTACCAAATTTCATGACTTTCGGTCAAAAACTGAGGAAGTAGTTCGATCCGCAAGATTTGCAACGGACCGACCGGCCGGCCGCCCGCCCGACCGACCGCCCGCCCAACCATCGACTGATTCCTATATACCCCCTTCAAACTTCGTTTGGCGGGGGTATAATAAAATCATACTACAAAAATCTCTTTCTTCCCCAGCTCTCCTTTCAATTTGTCTTCCATCTAATTTAAAGAAAAGCTGAACAGTTAAAAATAAAATCATACTACAAAAATATTTCTTCCCCCTCTCCCTTTTACTCACTCGTTCTCTCCCTTTCCAGCTCTCCTTTCAATTTGTCTTCCATCTAATTTAAAGAAAAGCATACTAAAAAAAAACATACTACAAAAATCTTTCTAAAATTTTGTGCTGATACAAACACCTTGATAAAGTTTTCACCAAGGATAAGGATATACAGTTTTCATTCTTCTCTTAGGAGGGAAATGTGAAAATAGAACTCCATACGTCATGATTCATTTAGAGAAATCTTCACCATTTTTATTCAATTATTGCAAAAACAAGAATAGTGTACCAAAAGCATCGCATAAGTTGTAAGTAAAAGTGCACCATAAGAGATAAACAAAATGTGTATAAACATAAGATAGAAAAATAGCACAAAATATCATTGAGAAAATGGTTAGAGATAGAAAATGATGCTTCTGATGCTATATAACACAAGATATGACTTTAACATGAAGCATTGTTAATTACTGCTTTTGATCATACTCCAAAGTATCATGAATCATAAATGTGTGCTCTCATATCAAATTGTGCATGATGAACGAAATATTTCTAGTTCAATTTGTTTTGCTACTATTTTGTCTGCTTTTGACAAACACATGCTTTGATTTTCTCATCTATAACCTTCAGCTTGCGCCATGACATTTTGTATAATTTGCTCTTTGAACAAAACTTGCTCACAGAATGCTGAAAGAGATATCATATTTTCATTTCTCTTATTTTTGTTTTGTTCAGAAATGTCTATGTCATGCATAAAAGCCAACATCATCAATTGAAAATCTAACAGTTTTATAGTCAGTACTATTTGAACTTGACGTACATATGTCCGGAAGCCTGAGCATCTCATAAAATTAGCCTACCGTATCTACAATATAAACATTAACATCATTTAAACTGAATACTTTGAGTGTCTTTTGAAGATCTTCCATGCCCTTATTTAATTTTTTAACTTTTAAACAACAAAAAAATGTTGAAAATTGTCTAAAAAGATTATAGGGAGCAAGAATATACAAGTGACTGATCTAATTTCTTTGAAAATAATGAACTCTTCTAGTTATGTTATTAATGATTTAAGAGTTATGTTTTAATGGTATGAATGATATTCCTATTATTCTTATTGAAAATCTACATTATTTAATCAAATGTTCGTCATTTTTCTTAAATATTTTAGGGATGTTATCTTTACAAAAATTCTTAGAATAAATTGAAAACATGTTTGTGACAGATGTAAAAGAATTGTCCAAATTTGACCATTTAAATTATCCTGAAAACTAACAAAGTCCAAAAATGCAATTTTGATTGTCAAATAAGGCAAGAATGTTGATTCAAAAGAATGAATGTTTCAAAGTTATTGCACAACCATGCCTAATGCTGATTGTTTGAAGGCAATACCGGCCAATATTCGCTGTATGCAATAAGGTCAAAAACATCAAGTACCCTACACGGTTACAATTGGGTAGCCTGGTAGCACATGTATATTACTGCATGACCAGTCTATAGCATTTTCCTTTCAAAAGGATGTGGGCAATTCCAGCGTAACAGACCTGACGTAACATTCAGACCTAATTTTTATATTCAAGATGTTTTAAGCAAAATCAAAAGTCCTTAAACATGTTTTAGTAAGTGTATCAGACACATTTGACTATTACGGACATACATATAGCAAATTTCACGGAATTCCACTGAATAGTTGAAGAGAAAATGGACTCTTCGTAACCGTAACAGACACGACACAAAATGGACAGTTTTTAAAAGAAAATCATACCTAACTCAATGTACTTGAATCCTATTGATATACAGCCCTGGAAAAAATTATTAGACCAAGCTTCTGTAATAAGGGTAATATAATATGCATACAAAATTATAAAACTGATTTTTCTTTGTATTTCATTGAATGAATAACAAATTCCAGCAATTGTACCTTGCTTTTATGATATTTTATTTCCTTCTTACCACAAAAATAACACTATCAGTAACCATTCTTGGTCTAATAATTTTTTCCATGGCTGTACATATACCAATAAAATTAAAGGGCTTGTTAAACTCTTTTGTTTGATACTAAATAGCTCATGGTAGCACAAATATTTTTGGAGTTATAGCAATTGTTATGATATTTAGCAAGTAAACATTTTCTGTGGGATTGCCAATGTATAAGAGCAGACACTTAGACCATTGCATTTAATATTTAATTAATTTACCTATAAATATTCCAAATAATGAAGGTTATATAAGTTTTCAATCATATACATAATTATTTATACTGGTTGGGTGGTAAAAGGCAGTTTCTTGAGAATAAGAGCAAAGTCTTGTCCAGTAGACTGTGGAATATTCATTGTCATCAACTCCAAATGAACATCTTCATAACATGGAGAGGTCCATAGAGCACTTATGTAATGTATACAAATTTATTCACATATATTCTCTGAGCACCGAGTGACAAGCTATTCCATAAAACTGCTGTTTACCTATAAATGAGCCTCAATGCTTGGAATCCAGTTTGCATACATTATATGTTGCTATGTCCGGCAAGCTTTCAGGTTGTCAAGAACAACCTTTGTTTGAAAGGTATACATAAAATTTGCATACATTACCAAAGCGGTCTATTTCGAGCATTTTCATAATTACTCCCAAGTGATGGATGTTTTCATGAATAACTATTGTTTCCCCTTAAAAAGAACAAAGAAAAAAAAACCCCAATAGCACTGAGTACCATGAAATGCCATGTTGGAGCATAAGTGAATAACGTTTACACAAATTTTATGAGCACTTACATATATACAAATGACCTTTGCCTGCTCAAGAGCAGATTGTATCTCTGAACTAGCCTATTCAATGGTTCCAGGGCCCTGTTTCATAAAACTTGTCATTAATGACAAGTTATAAGCTACTGTTATAAGCTACTGAAATCCTTGCGTCTGATTGGCTGAGAGCAAATTTGTTGGTAAAAATCACTGACAAGAAACCAGATGCAAACCCCCCCTGGTTTAAAGCCCTGTCATGGCACTAATGGGCCATTCTTTGTAAAGTGAAACTTTCGGTCACACACGTGACCATCAAAGTTTGCCTCATAGCTGGAAAATCAGATTATATTTTACTGTTTTTTTTTTATATTACCAGTTTCTTACATGAAAAGATTTCCTTTTCTTTGACTAGAAAAGGTACTAACCATAATGTTTTTACAGAGACATTTAAAAATGCCTTTTTTTGAGAGGTCACACATGTGACCGACCTAATTTTCACCTCTGAAAGAAAAGAATGCTAAATAATTTATAGAAAATTGCTTTCAAACTGTTCAGAGCAATCCCCCCATAAAGTAATGAAAAGTGGAAACTTGCATTCCAAGAGAAATACGAGAAAAGTAGGTTGAATACCAGCAAGTAAGACCCCTTTTCGTGCGAGGTCACACATGTGACCGACATAATGTTGACCTCTGAAAGAATATGATGTACTCTCATTTAAAATAATTACCCTCCACCTGTTGGGGGTAAGATTGTTATTCAAATATCCAAAATTAGAGACTTCTACACAACAAATACTGGAAAATTAGGTTTAAATGAACTATTTTTCAGGATTTTGGTCACACACGTGACTGAGAACGGCCCTAATGTCCTAATTGGCAAGACATCAATCTACATTTGCCACTCTCCAACAAGGTTAGGAAAATGAGCACCAATAGGAAACAAAATTCCTTGAATGTTTGAGAACCTTGTCAGGTTAGCTTGACTAATAAAAACCTGGGTGATAACATGATAATTTGTATTAAAGTGTACCAACCAACTGAAAAAAATAATTTGTGCACAGCTAGGAAGTATAAAATCGACATCGAAGAGCTTTATCTGGCATTTTATAGGTCAACAGTTAAGGAGTATGAAGGAAATAAAGGAAAACATAAAGGTGCCTGCATGGAACCCAACCCCAACATTTTTTGTTTGTTTGTTTGCAGATGCTTTTCTGTATTTATTTCATAATCAATGTTAAACAACATTTGCTTTCAAATGTAACATATAAAGGATTAGGCAATAAACTTACATAGAAATAATTGAGTGTTTACATACGTACCAATAATACAGTGAGTATAGATATAATTCGATATAAAACATTTAATAATGTTGGCACAATTATTTACAAAATGCAGAGGGCAAAACTATCATAAGCAAATGCTTAAGACGACAGTAGCCCATCTTGGCCTAACGCATACAGGTGTGTCAAGTAGTCAGCTCACGAGTTGCTTTTACGATTACAGAGAGTGTAATTAAACTTGCAGTATCTCTTTATAATATTTGATTAAAGTATAATGATATGGAACCTCCAATATACAGTGCAAAATATATTTTAACGCCTCGGTGTGTAAGAGCAGCCACACCGCTAGCGCTTGAGCTCATAGCTTGAGCTAGAAGTTTGCGTGTGCGGTAAAAGTACGTTCGCAGTCTCCTTTCTGTATGCACTTTAGGTACGTACAAAGTGCGGAGTTCCGGGAACAGCGAAAATACAATATGAGTGTGAAAGTATGAGTGATAACAAACATGTGCGCAACGTATAAGACGAATAGTGCATAATCAGATTTCTTCAAATCCATAGTTTTTAGGGGAAATCCGTACTTCCGTATTTGTGTTCAAATTCCGTAACAAATACGGAAAATCCGTACTGGTTGGCAGCTCTGCACTACCATAACTAAAGATTACACATAAACTTTCAAAAATATAATCTCTTTAACCTGACAAGTACTGTCCTTTGACGATATCCTCAAGTTCTTCTTAGCTGTCTTGATCCATTGGCTCTGTCTGTCTTTCCTTCAGTTTCTTCCAGTACTTGGCCACCTCCACTCCTTCCCACGTCCGACTGATCCCTGGCGGGAAGAATCTGCAATTAAAACAAAACAAAATCACTTTGAGGACCGTCTTTATTACTATTATCATTTTTCATTCTATTGCCAGCAATACAACATACATACAACATACATGGGTTCTACAACTTTGGTTGGGGACCTTCCTGGGTTTGGACATGGTCAACTGAATAAGCTTAATCTACAGGATTTCCTAGGTGATTCATTAAAACTAAAATTTGTGGGGTATTTCACCTCTTCCATGCCACCAGATTTTTGAGCAATTGTCTAAAATGAAATTTCAAGAGTTAAATATTAACTCAATGTGTTTTTTCTTGAGCAAACCTCATACAGAAATTTGTGCCATCAATATGTTTATTCCTATGCAATATCTATATTGCATAGGAATAAACATTATATTGATGGCACAAATTTCTGCATGAGGAAAAATTTTCAAGCCACTCTGAGCCTAAACAAAATGTTCAACACTCCAATTTTTGGGCGGGATTTGCCGCCCACGGCATGGTCGGGGTTAAAGATCACATTACAAGAAAATTCCATCAAAATAAATATTGGCTTAATTCTTATTATTGCATAGATGGCATAAATTAAAAAAGGTTATCCAAATTCAACGCTTGCAAACATTTGAAGTAATGATTATTATCAATTATAAAACGGTAAAATACAGCCCCCCCGATATAGCAGCTGAAGAGCTCCTTGAACCCTGCTGAGATGTGTGACGACACACCAGGAACCAGTCCTTTCTAAGCAGACGATGTCCCATAACACCTTACACATTTTTCAGTGCCTGTTTTGTCATCTCCTCTTCACTTATTTCTCTTACTTGACTAGAGTCAGTCTTAATGTTAGTCTGTTGCCTCACTCTTAACTTTGTGTATGGTATTATTTTGATGAAAAATGCAGCGTTAAAAAAATAAAGGAATCAGTCACTTGTAAACAAAATAAGACGGCGTTGTATTTTCAGCTGCTTGCACCGGGGCATGTTCGGCGTTTCAAGAGGGAACGAATACCATCCGTGCTATTATTCGGAGGGCTTTTCAATTTGAAAGTGGGGTTTATTTCATTGATCATTGACCCTTCTCCTGTGTATTTACAATCAAACGGCTTTAGCTATCAGAATCAGTTTCACTTTCCCTTTTAGAATGGTGTGAAATAAGGTCATGTTTAAATATACAAAACTCTTTATAATTTGATAAATAATTGCATTGCAATTACATTCATTCATTATAGGACGTCGTCTGCTTAAGCAGGATTGCTCCCTAGTGTGACGACATCAAAACATCGCTATATTTCTGGCGAATCCTCGGATATTCCAGATGCTGAGAAGAGCTTTTATTTATGTTGTTTTTATAATCATCAGATACGCAGTTGACATAAAACTTATACGATTGCCATCTGTAAGCTTCCCAGTTTCTAGTGATACATTAATTGCCATATTTGTGATTTTCTTTGGATAGCTATTTTAAGGAGACACGGCAACACCAGTGGCCAGTCCTTCAAAATGGTGCGATTGATTCACATCGATTGTGACTAGATATCAATAGCAACTCTGTATGAATAAGATGAGAATTTGCGAGTTTCCAACGACCGCACGACTAAACGATTAATTCAGATCAATGACAGGTCTTTACAAGACAGAGCCAAGAAGCACATATATTTATGTATCTCCCGACTGTAAGTTGAACTGTTCAAGAAAGAGGGGCCATGGCGTACATGTGAGTATACCTTCAGCCTACCGCACACTATACGATCAGTCTACGATCCGATTTTGAAAAAAAATGTAATAGCATTAGATACAAACAGTTGAACACATAAAATATGTTTGACTGACGTTCTGAACAGTTACATAGATAGCAAAATCAAAATTACGGCCTATTACAAGTCTATATTTGATGCTATTGCGATTTATTTCCAAATTCGGATAGTAGTGATCTATAGGGTTAGGTGGGCTTTGGTCCTACTTGCATCATTATGAATAGGTACGAGTGCCCTACATAATGACGTCATGTCTCCTGAAGAGCAAACAGAGAATAAAGATACTTCAGTCAAAACCAATGGAAATCTGAACTACAATTACTGATAATAACCAGTTCATGGATAGCACATATCACATATTTATTAATGTCCCTATGCACTTCCATAGAGCTTAGCATTATTACCCCGGCTCAGCCTGGCTACCCTAATGAAGGCGCTGAAGATTCAAGGAAGTAATTCCCACTGGTACCAATTTACTTCACCTGGGTCGAGTGTGGCAATGGCAAGTGCAGAATAATGCCTTGCCAAAGGATGTTAGTGCTGTAGCAGGGATACCCTGATGAAATCCGTCAATTTGAAATCTAACATATAACATTACATAAAATCTCTAGAAGATTCCTAATATTCCTAAATGGCATTTGTTACAATAGACCTATTTACTATATTTTATTCATACTTCAACATAAGCAACAAAAGTTTCTCTTTTTCTCTCTTGAAGACTCAAAAGCTTGCCCGACATAGCTAAAACCAATGTATGCAAAATAGATTCCATCCATAGAGATGCCATTATGCATAGCAGGTGCACTAGATAGTAGGTAACATGCATAAATTGAAATACATTAGTAAACAATTCTGTTGTTCATACTTACTCCTTTTGAATGTGCTTCAAGACTTTCTTCTCTGTCTTATTGAGTTTGTTGTGTAAAACGTCAAGATTGCGCTCCACATAAGATGGTCTGTTTCAAAAGAAAAAAAGATCAAAAAGCTCCACAGAAATGCATCTGAAACAACTGATCAACTTATTATAACTGTCAATAATTTGTGCTCATGAGCCCTCCAATTCTGAACGCAGACACCCACAATTCTGAACTGTTAACAGAATAAACACAGAGGTCCATGTATGCAGAATCTACAAATTTTAATCTGGACCCATCGTGAAAAAAAAAATAGTTTAGAGCCCTGTAGAAAAAGCTATTACCAAGCGAACAGAATGGGATATATCTATTATACAAATGTTTAATGTAAAATTTCGAGATAAATAGCCTTTTCAGAACAAAGTCTGCATTTTTCTCTTTAACATTTAATGCTACCAAATGCTATTTCTTAGATATATTTATTGCTCGATGCATACTCTAAACGTTGATATAAATTTCCCACTACACAAATATCTTCTAATGGGGTCAATGTGTGATTATAAATTAAGCTAATCCATTTGTCACACGTCTGGCTTGTATTCATAAAGGTGGGTAAAAAATTAAACCTGGCTAGTCCACTGTTTTAGAATGCAATTGTCCATCTTTGTTCTGGACAAATTACACAGATTCTGTTACAAAATCAATGAACAAAATGAATCTAGGCATGAAATGAAAATGAGAAATCGTATTTCATGTAATAAAATACAAAAGAAATAGTGAGTGGGTGACGTCACTGGTTCCCTCATTTGCATACTGAGCAGGATTTGCATATAACTGTTTTGTGAAATTAAGCGAAACTTTAAAATACCATAACTTTCTTATTTTACATCCTATTTTAATGAACTTTTCAGTGTTATTCTTGTTGGATTTTTCTCTATTTATTCAAATCAACTTTTTGTTAGGGTGGACTTGGCCTTTAACCATCTATTATTTCACAAAACTTGGAGGAAATTTATTACCATTTCTTATGATAGCAAGCGTTATTACGCTACCCAACTTTATGCCGGGGGGGGGGGGGTTCACTCGCAGACTGAAGTGGCACCCGTGCGTGTCCGACCACCGAGCATAAATGGCGTATGACAATTTAAACGACGTAAATGGCGTAGAACAATGGAAAACGTACCCTTATATGATGGTGTAATTGGTATGGCACAGTGTATAAAATTAATGTACCCCAAATGGTGTAAATGGACAAAGATGCTATACATCATTAAACTGCATGACATATATTTTGAAATCATACACTTGAATGAAACCGTCAGTGTTGCAGTGTTGGAACAAAAAAAAAACAAGAAAAAAAACCCATCAAAAACCAGCTCAATGGTAACCCTTTTTCCCAAAGATGTCATCGATGCCTTGGGTTGGAAATCCGACCCTTATTCAACGTTTTTTTGGACACGCATGGGTACTACTTCAGTCTGCGAGTGACCCCCCTGGGCATAATAATTATTGAAAATTACATTTGAGTTTTATATTTTGGGTTCTCATTTGTTTACTATTGTTTGATGTTGAAATATGTTAATATTTCAAAGATATTTAAAAATCTGGAATTTTTTCTGAAAATTGCTACAGTAGCTTATAATTATAATCATATATTTAGAATGCTTGATTTATGCTCAAAATTTTGATATATATTGACCAACATATACTTTTGCTGTGGTCGAGCAATGAATGAAAATGAAGTCTATCTGTCACATTATAGTCAGGGTTTAAACCTTGATTGAATTAGTAGGCTTTTAGGAATACAGGCCAATGTAACTTATGTTTTTATTCACCTATCCATGCCGACAAGTACGGTTGCCACCCTTTCTTGAGAGACTGAAAAGTGCAAGGCTAGTTTGGCAATGTCCACACCATTGTCCTGGCAGTACTGGGCAGCTTTCTGACATGTCCCTTTGACCTTGGCAGATGCTGGGTGCCAAACCGGTGGGCCACAGGAGGTCAAGAGTGCCATGGAGAGGGGCGAGGCTGAGATCACACCAATACCTTTCCCCTGTGATTAAAACCAACAAAGAGAATGGACTAAAGACATTCATAAATCGTGAATGGATAAATTCAGACAACTATGAGAACAATTATATAATATTGAATGGCCTTGTGTCCCACAAAAGAAAAGGCATTCAATATTATTATTAATTGTATGAAAGCTCTTACCTCATTTTCACCATCACATCCTTACGTTTTTGTATCAATTTGCACATTACACAAACAGAGAGTGAAACTTAATTTGTCCCTATCTAAACATTTTACAAGAGCTACAAGCATACACCCATTGTCTAAGTAGCCTTTGTGTATTCAACTGCGTATTCCCTTTGCTACATGTACGGATGCTCACCCCAAACCATGAGATATTGTAAAATTCCTGCAAGGTCACGAAAAGACAAGCCAATTTTTCTGGTGGCCTGAAAACCCTTCATACAGATATTGATAGTGGATTCTTTCTTCTGGTATAGAGGGTTCTCACGGTAGCCATGCTGGAGGACAAACACTAAAAACCTGTGCATCAGACTATGAAAAGCCATTTTTGTCATGGTCTAGTGCACAGGTTTTTATTGTTATGTCCTCCAGCATGGCTGCTTCTGGGAACCCTCTATAGGGTGTCTACATGTTTATGTTATGCACACCTTGCACCCACATGAAATCTATAACAATACAATCATTCAAACAAACAGTAATGTATGAAAACAAATCGAGAGAACTTTACCATTCTTTCTACCATGTACCCATGTACTCCTGGGTGGAGAGTGGCAAATGTAGATGTCTTGGCAGAGGCCATTAGTGTTGAGCTGGGGCTCGAACCAATAACCTTAGAATCTTAGTCAAGTGTTTAAACCAATTGACCACAAGAACACTTTAGGCAGAAGGCTTTTGACAACATTGCATCACTTTGAATTAAATAACTCTATTCACCTACCTCAAAGTATGCTATATGATTGAGCAATGAGGAATCATTCAAGTCCAGATGACAATAAGATAATACTGTGTCAATCTTCACTGTACTCCGTTCTACAATCTCCCTGAAAAATGAAATACATACATGTAGAAGTAGATTTACATCAAAAACACCCTTTGAGGGCCACAGGCAGGTTTTACTCTCCAAAATGTAATATTGTTCCTGTTACTTTTAAACATGGAAAAGTTCCTTATTTGAAAAAAAAACTAGAAATATCACTGAAGATGATGATTAATACCCCCACCCCGTGACAACAGCCTTTCTTGACTTTTGGTTGAAGATTGAGGAAGTAGTTCGATCCGCAAGATTTTTCCCTGATTTACTGCCATAGATATGCCGTTACCATGGCAACGCAAATTCTGACTCATCCGAAAAATATGTCTTGCACATCTTCCCACCAAGACCAATGTGTGTACCAAATTTCATGACTTTCGGTCAAAAACTGAGGAAGTAGTTCCATCCGCAAGGTGTTTCCTTTGATTTTCTGCCATAAATATGCCGTTACCATGGCAACGCACATTCCGACTCATCCGAAAAATATGTCTTGCACATCTTCCCACCAAGACCAATGTGTGTACCAAATTTCATGAGCTTTGGTCGAAAACTGAGAAAGTAGTTCGATCCGCAAGATTTGCAACAGACCGACCGACCGACCGTCCAACCGTTGACTGATTCCTATATACCCCCTTCAAACTTCGTTTGGCGGGGGTATAAAAATTCGAAATAAACCAATGAAACACTATTTACGTCAAGGTGAACCATAGACGAATAAACCATGATAAAAAACTTGTCCCTTGAAATCCTTATAGTACTGCATCATGTTGGAAGTGTAGCTCCAACACGATATAGTAAACAGCCTAAAACATATTGCAGAAAAATGAAACGGCATAAATTTAGAGTGATTAGTGTACCAAGCACCTCAAAAATAATTTGTGTACAGCTAGAATGTATAAAATCAACCTCAAGACACTTTAAGCCCGGCGCACACTGCACGATCTGACTACCATGGGATTTTGGGAAAAGTTGTTATAACATTTGATATGAACCTTCAAACATGTAAAATCTTTGTGATCAAAGTTCCGAATAATAGTATCAATACTAAGCCTGAGTCGAATCGATTGGTTAGCCGGTGTTCGATCGAAGACATCGAATCCCGAATACGTTTTGGCAAATTCGGTGCATCGATTTGTAGTCCGCCAGATTTTTGACTACCGTAGCCACCATGAAAAAATCAAATAAAAAAAGAAACTCCGTAACGTACAGCATATATACTAGCAGAGAACGTGAAGGCGACTTCAAAGTTCAAACTGTTGGCTAACTTTCGCTAATTCGCTCGCGGAGGACGTCGCGCTTTACCTGTGCTTTCTCTATGGAAAAATCGTTTTGTCGTTACGAACTGAAGTTTACCATAATTTTCTTGCACTCTCTCTGCATTGTCAATTTGACAATTGTATAATTGAACATGATAAATACGGGCATGAGTACGAGTGTTCCTACTTAATTCGCAATAACTAATATCACACTCTCATCAAATTGGCAATTACTTCTGAATGATCTCTGAAGCTGAATGAAGTCGAGTCTATATTGAGCGACGAAAAGTTTATTTCGTATTGTTTTTTTTTTTTGGCATCGAACAAACGTGTTCCATTCAGCTCTCCAAAGACAAAGTAAGATTATTAATTCTTTGAATTTGAATCATTGTCGGGTGTGTCGACAATGAGCATCGCTTCGTGCGACACTAGTGATATTTTGGCTAGCCATACGGACTAGAAACTTAAGATTTTGGCTCGTCCGCTGTGATTTTTACTAGCCATTGGCTAGCGGGCTATCGTTAATTTCGAGCAGCGAGAGCCCATACATATGCCCGCGATGCCAGCGGACCGGTCACCGGTGCATGGTGCATGCACTTCGTGCAACTGTGTGCAACTCTGTTTTCACCGCACATCATTTATCGATTAACCGGTATTCGATCGAATCAAAGCCGTCGAATCCCGGTTTATGAAATATTCGATATGACTCAGGCTTAATCAAAACTAAAATCGAAATTCCGGGCTACTGCGAGCCCCCGTGTAGGAATGAAAGAGAATTCAATTCTAAATCGTAGTGACGTCATACCAATCTTGCGATCGACTAAGATTTGAAGCCGATTTAGCCTTTACTCTAACCAGAAGAATTGCAGTTAACCAAAATTTCGATATTAGTATTCGTATCATTATTCTGAACTTCAAATGAGATAATTTCACTTTTTAAACTTTCACATTTAATGCAAACAGTGATTTGTTCGAAAATCAGGTCGCAGTCGGATAGTACAGTGTGCGCCGGGCTTCACCTGGACTTTTTAGATTGAGGAGTGTTATGGAAATAAAGGAAAACATAAAACAGGTATCTGAGGCCCCCCCCCAGTTAGAGAGGTGCTTAAAATAGCCCAGCACAGTAAGGTTTAAAGGAACCTATCCATAAAGACCACCCGCTCTTAAAGACTGCTTTTCTTGCCTCCTTTCAGTGGTCTTTATAGACAGGTTTCACTGTACTTCTTTTTCCACTACCACATTGGGCATTCATTTACACGTCACCTTGTTTTTGTTTTGCTTTGAGAGGGAGAGAGAGCATTATCCTCACCTGAGTGTGTTAATTGGATAGCCAGTGATACCAATAAATCTAGCTTTCCCAGACTCTTTTATCCTCTGAAGGGCAGGCAGCGTCTCTTTCAAGATGATCTCAATATTGGCAGCAAACTCCACATCATGCACCTAGAAAAGGAAAATGTATTTTTAGTAGGTCTCTTTAATATGTAGTTTCACCAGATGTCTATGAGTTTAATCAGGGTTTCACACTAATAGGGGTCCGGTATGGATAGGCCCCCTAAAATAATTCATGCTGCACCCAAACATTTCAAATACATCAAAAGAAGCCTCAGAATTTTGAAACCTACATTCTAATATAAAAAGAAAAACAAAGTTTGAGTGAAGCCCTGTTTCAGCTGATAACATGCAAGATACTATTAAAAGAATTAACCTCCAGAGAAGTAGGAAAGAAGTGAAAGGGGAAGAATGAGTGACGTTGTGAGTAACAATCTAAACAACTTATAAGGTGGCCTGAATGGAGTACATGCAGTCCAAGTCTTAATTTTGTGAATTTAAAAAAATCCACACCCAAAAGTCCCTAATTCTGACCACATTCTCTCTCTGTGTTTTAGAAATAATTCTAGGGCAAGTCCTAGGTATTATATTCCATATGTACACGTAATACTTCAGTCACACTGTAGCTCTGGGCCCTGTTTAAAAAAACTTATCATCAATGACAAGTTTCACTAACTGTTATAAGCTACAGAAATCCTTGCATCTGATAGGGTGAAAGCAAATTTGTCAGTAAAAATCACTGAGAGACACTTGATGAAACATCCCCCTGGAAAGCTCCAAAAGAGCTCTAGTAAAAAAAACAATAAAAGACATAAAAATTGCCGTTAGAAAATGGCACTTTTAAAACACCAATTTAATAGCTCCGTTAAACAAACTAGCACATCAATGATGTGGCGCTCATCCGGCATCCAGCAAAGAAATTCAAGCAATTTGTACTTTGAACAGAGTAGACACTAATGAATACATGAAATGTACATGTATTGGTTACATGCATGTACAGATGATGAAGTGCCTATTGCAAATCTGGCTAAATGTGGTTTTGGAAGGAGACAGTGACATATAGATATGAATGAAAGTCTGGAAATTGACAACTCAAGTTGCACGACTTCAGTTAAAAGATTTTGGGGAATGTAAATTTTAATAGTTTTACTGTGTGACAGAGAAATTTGAAATAAAGAGTGCATAAGCCATTTTTAATTTTCTAGACAAAATTTCAAAATTCCGAGTAGAAGTTAAATGAACCTCATGAAAGTCTTTCAGATGAAAAAAAAAAAGCGAAATCGCTCAATAAATGAGGAAGAAGAAGCAATTTTTGTGATTTTTGAATAAATATCGCATAAATTAGCATAATTAATTTTGTAGGCAAAATTTCAAAATTCCGTGTAGAAGCTAAATGAACCTCATGAAAGTCTTTCAGATGGAACAAAAAAAATTGAAATCGGTCAATAAATGAAGGAGAAGCAATTTTTGTGATTTTTGAATAAATATCGCATAAATTAGCATAATTAATTTTGTAGACAAAATTTCAAAATTCCGTGTAGAAGTTCAATGAACCTCATGAAAGTCTTTCAGATGGAACAAAAAAAAAAATCGAAATCGGTCAATAAATAAGGAGAAGCAATTTTTGTGATCTTTGAGAAATGCGCATAAATTAGCATATTTAATGAGTTTCAAAATTCTGTGTAGAAGTTTTGAATCCCCCACCTAGTGCTATCATATAAAGCAAACGGAATTAAAATCGGGTAAGAAATGGCGAAGAAGAAGCATTTTGAAATTGTGGACGGACGACGGACGATGGACGCCTCGCCACGGCATAAGCTCATCTGGCCCATTCGGGCCAGATGAGCTATAAAGTAATTTTTACACTGTCACACCGCCAATCCGACTCCAAACCGACCATTACTTGGCCATTTGGTGTAATGTAAAGTTTTGTTTGGTCTGTTGTCAGTGTGGGAATAGGTCTTGCTGGTGTGCCAGGGGGATTACTTGTACATCATAAATTAAAGAATGCCTGCTGATTGCATTCAGTTTAATATCCCTTCTTTAGCGTGGATCAGACCAAATAATGCTTACTCACTATTCCATTACACGTGATACCATATGGGACACAGAATGACCAATAACCTAGGATTGCCCTCTGAAGAATGCAGGGCATATTACCTGGATGAGATCGACGTAACCTAGGCCCAGTCTTGAGAGGCTCTTATCCACACTCTGTGTCACTCGTTCAGCTGAGAAATCAAACATGGCTTCCACTTCTTTCTCGTATCTTCCAACCTTTGTGGCAATGTAGTAGCTGCTTCGAGGTACGTCTTTCAGCAACTGTAGAAAAATCAACAAGAAACTCATTGCTAGTTTCTTTCTTGTACCTTGGAACGTTTATAGCAATGTGTTTTGACATATAAGTCTTTCAGAAACTGGAGAAAAAAGAAAAAGCACTGATATGAGAAAGCAAATGCAACAGAACAATATGTATCTGTCCTGAGTGTACATTGTATGTGTATGGTTCAAATGGTGGAAAGACTACCAAAATTATCGGGGTACAAAAAAAATAATGCAAGGACTGGTAGAGAAAAGTTTCATTTCCAGTGATTATTATTTTACTCAAAGCAAAGTTTGCCCCTTTTTGAATTTCTTTGTTTTTTTACCTCCTGTGGGCAGAATCATATTGTAAAGAAATATGTTTTTTACGTTATTTTAAAGATATAGTTCACTTGTAATCTGTGTTCTTACTGTTTTGCTGACTTTATGCCCAACACCTTAAAATTTATGTCACAGTTCAAAACAAGGGGGGGGGGGGGGGGGGGACGGGACCTGAAGAGAAAGAAACCTGCTTTCAAAATGACCTGTTTTCATAGCAAAAGAAGCTTTCCTGTATAGGTTATGGAAAATACAGAGGCAGATGTGACAGATCGACTTGTGACCCGCCGCCTCAAAACCTACAATAAGTCGCACAGACCACAACGTAGCAAACAGCCCAAAATAATAAATTTGCTTGGATCAGTCGGTTTTCTGTTTTTGATAGAAATGGGTAGTTTCATTATCATTCTATCATGTCTCAAGTTTGTGAGCCGTAATTCGACTTAGAAATATGTTTTGGGGGCATTTTAAAATGACTCTTTTTTTTTCAAATGTCGAGCTAATGAATGTTTGGAGAGCTTTTGTAATACTTTCATTCAATGCCAAATTACTACTTTACCTCCAAAGGTATTAAATTGATTTTTGGAGTGAGTAATGAATAGGTCCTCCTGGAGCAGCTTGCCAAAATTCAGCCTAATCTGATAATCCCTCCATACTGGTTGCTATGGCCATTTGAATACCAAATTTCACTTGGGCGCACACAGAGAGCGAAGGTTTAGCACTCTTTTGTTCCGAATTTAAATGGCCATTTTCTCTGAATAGGAGTTATCGATTGCTTGTTACATACCGGTTCTGAATGTGATATCTAAAGGTGTTATCATTGAGTAAACTAGGCAAGTGATATACCGTTGGAAAGCTGAGAATCTCTACTTTCAGAAAATGTATAAAAGAAAAAAATAATTTTGGCGACTTATTGTAGGTTTTGAGGCGTCTGGTCACATTTTCATTCACCAATTGCTCGACCACAGGAAAGTTATATGGTGGTCAATGTATATCAAACTTTTGAGCATAAATAAAGCATTCTAAATATATGATTATAAGTATATGCTACCACAGAAATTTTCAGAGGAAACTGCACATTTTTAAAAAGACATTACCTTATTTCAACATTAAACAATAGTAAACAAATGAGAAACCAAAATATAATGGAGAAAAAAGAAACTCAAATGTAATTTTCAATAATTCTTATGCATAAAGTTGGGTACAGTAATGACGTTTGGTATCATAAGAAATGGTAAATTTCCTACAAGTTTTTGTACACAATATTTTGATAAATAATAGATGGTTAATAAAGTGCAGACATTTGAAAAGTAAGCATTGATCACATTTGGGTAAAATTTTGAAGAGAGCTAAACCCCTTGGCACAGTAAGAATTAAAATACCTTTCCAAGGTTTTCTCCCGACTAGCCTTGGCTGCACTACGAAGCTGTGATGATATTATACACCTATTTGATCCTGCTCTTCAGTGCATTCAAGATGCTACCCTCATCTTACACAAGTCTGTTTAATACAAAACTATAAAATGCTACCATTAATATAGTCACCAAATCTACTTCTTCAACATATCTTTCACACTGAGAAAATCGATGGACATACCTGACCAAGTTTGTCCTCTGACTTGCCCTGGCCATACCATGGAGCCGTGTCGATGTAGTTGATACCGCTCTTCAATGCCTTCAAGAGACAAGCTTGATGTTCCGTGTCACTAGGTACCTCAGCAGTGTAAGAGTTTCCAAGTGGCGAAGCACCTAGTACAAAAAAATGTATAACAATGACTATCACACAGTAACAGTAAATGCGGCCACCTTATTCATACAAACCGTCATCCATTTTTTCGTGTATTGTAAATCTTTAGACTGAATCATTTCTACATGTACCATTACAAACCTGTCTCAGTTGCTAGTTTTCTATAAAGGCAACGTGTCTTTAGTGGTCACTTTTGGATGGCTTCAATAGACGGTTTGACTGTATTTGACATATATTGTAAAATGTATACAATTCACTGGTGTAAACTGTTACATTTTTCTACATTTTACATTTCAATTCGATATATGTTTATCAGAAAAATACTTTGTAGTACATGTACATTTCATATACTACAAGGCATACTTTCCTTTACCTTTATTGAATTGATTGAAAAAAAAACCCCTCAAAACCAAAAAACAAAACATTTGTTTTTGCTGTAACTTTCACTACACAAAGTGGAAGAGTACATCTTGATGCTGCAGGACTGAATGTGTTCCAAGATACATAAATAAGAGGTTCACATTTATGTCATTTTATTTAGCTCCAGCAGGTTACCATAGCATGTGTTTTTAGGGGGCTTAAACCTAAAAGATTTCAGGACTTTATGGCCTAGAGTTTTACTTATCCTTTGATACCAAAATTTTGACCAATGGGTACAGTTGGCCAAAATGGTAATTTCTCCATGTGTATTGTACATTGTCAATTTGCGAATATGTAAATAATCAATTAGCGACTAAAAAAACGTTTGAGATATAGATATGAAAATTTACAGGGTTATTCCATCTGTGTGCCAATTTGCAAACATTTTCATCACTCGGCGGCTCCACGGCCGAAATGCCGGGGGTGGTGGATTACATCCCCCCTGGCTGAGAGAGCGCCAAAATAACCTGGCATTTTTAGGGTGAAGTACATGTTCAGGATACTGATTTGGAGGTTTATTTAATCGTGCTCAATTAACTACTGAACTAAAAAAATGTGTATGTAAAAGCAAAGTTAACTACACAGTTAAGTGAGCTTTTGGAATACCACACTTAATCTATTTCTACATCCTCAGTGAACTTACCAAAGCCGACTGCAGACACTACCATTCCAGTCTTGCCGAGAGGTGAGTAGCCCATCTTAGCAACCTCCCCAACATCGTGGAAATCCTCTACATACGTTGCCACCATGCTGACCTGAAGTAAATACACAAACCAACAAAGTATGTTTGGTTGGTTGTTACATCTTTATTTAAATACTGAAGGTTAGTCACTCAGCACGTTCATAAATCCAAAGGCCTGTATTTCCTAGAATGGATCACGATTGATAATGCAAATATCCACTGATGGTTGTTCCAGGATTGGGGGCAGTCATTCTAGTATGGGTAAAATACAGTCCAGTAAATTTGCCATAGATTTAAATTTGGTGTAGAACACAGCATTTTAGAAAATGAAATTTAATTAAAAATTTAAAGCTGTGCATTTTAAGTTAAGCACAGACAATAAAGAATGTGAATGAATGATAATGGGGCAGTGGCGGATCTGGGGGGGGGGGGGGGGGGTGAAGGGGGTTTAACCCCCCCCTTAGGCTGCCAAGTAAAAATTTAATGTGCATAGAAAAACGGCATCATAATATGTCCAGACCCACACAGTACGTTCCTATAGCACAGGACTGCTTTTTATGGTCTCCATTGTGTTAGTAGATGCCAGGAAAACATCACTTACGGGGGTTCAAAATAGCAAAAAAAAAATAATGTGCCCCCCTTTTAGAATGAAGACCTTTTCTTTTTTTTTTTTGCTTGTCAGGGAATTATAGAGGGAAACTGGATCCCCATAACCCCCCCCCCCCCACTGAGTGAATTTTGCAGCTCTGGCGACAAAAAAAAATTGTTGACACCCCCCAATAAGCGACTTTTCGAGAAGCTGGCGAGACCAACAAAATACGGGTCTACCTTTTCCAAAAGTTGACAAACCGTCATTTGTGTGCCGCTTCTTTTCCTAGTTGGGTCAACTCCCCCTTGGAAAAAGCTAGATCCGCCCCTGTGGGGAGGGGGGGGGGGGGGGGGTTGGGATATTTTTCTATCATTTCCTTTACCAACATTTCAAATGTGATCACCAAATTGGGCAAGACTGGAGCAGCAAGAGGGGGATAATATCTAAGTATTTCCTATTTGTGACATTTTCGTCTCAAAACATGCATTTCAAAGGGACGGCATTTCATCTAGGACTCAGTAAATGTATATAAAATGCATTTGGTAGTAATACTAGGTGTTACAAAAAACATTTCCCACTTTTGATCCTTAATAGTTCGAAAACTATATATCAGATAACACTGTCATTGATATAATAGCTGAATAGTGTAAAATTTAGTTGGAGGTGATTTGAATATGAAAGCATAAATTTCATTAAATCCATGATTAATTTTAAAGTTAGGTTCCAGATTTTGGCCAAATTTTAACCCTCTGTACAAAACTTGAACTTTACACAGGATCCAATGATGTGTATGTGAGTGTGTGCTTACAATGACCCTGAAAAATGGACATGAATACCACCTTTTCAGAGCTATGTGTGTGTGTGTGTGTGTGTGTGTGTGTGTAATTGGGTTTTTACAGACATGTATCAATCAGATATGATTATTTACTTCTGGGACCAACCTTTAACGTCACCAGGCTTCTGGCCTCTTGCTCCAAGGCACATGAATGCTTTATTTATATGTATAATTCATGATGGATTGCCTTGGGCACTGCTTGTCTGAATAGACCTGTTTACTAAGTGATTAAAATTTATGGATGTTTCTTTCCTAGGGGACCTAGTAACGAGGTATTCCATTAACCTGTTATTAATGAATGAACTACAATACTTGGAATCCAGTTTGCATACATTACTTGTTGCTATGTCTGACAAGCCTCTGGCAAGCTTTCAGGTTGTCAAGAACAACCTTTGTTTCAAAAGTATGCATAAAATTTGAAACACTTAAAGATCACATTGCAAGAAAATTCCATCAAAATAAATATTGGCTAATACTTATTATTGCATAGATGGCATAAATAAAACAAGGTTATCCAAATTCAACGCTTGGAAACATTTGAATTAATGATTATTATCAATTATAAAACGGTAAAATACAGCCCCCGATATAGCAGCTGAAGAGCTCCTTGAACGCTGCTGAGAAGTGTGACGACACACGAAGGACCAGTCCTATCTAAGCAGACGATGTCCCATAACATCTTACACATTTTTCAGTGGCTGTTTTGTCATCTCCTCTTCACTTATTTCTCTTACTTGACTAGCGTCAGTCTTAATGTTAGTCTGTTGCCTCACTCTTAACTTCGTGTATGGTATTATTTTGATGAAAAATGCAGCGTTAAAAAAATAAAGGAATCAGTCACTTGTAAACAAAATAAGACGCCATTGTATTTTCAGCTGCTTGCACCGGTGCATGCTCGGCATTTCAAGAGGGAACGAATACAATCTGTGATATCATCGGAGGGCTTTTCAATTTGAAAGTGGGGTTTATTTCATTGATCATTTGCCCTTCTCCTGTGTATTTACTATCAAACGGTTTTAGTTATCAGAATCAGTTCACTTTCCCTTTTAGAATGGTGTGAAATAAGGTCGTGTGTAAATGTACCAAACTCTTTATAATTTGATAAATAATTGCATTGCAATTACGTTTATTTATTATAGGACGTCGTCTGCTTAAGCAGGATTGGTCCTTAGTGTGACGACATCAAAACTTCGCTATATTTCTGGCGAATCGTCGGATATTCCAGATGCTGAGAAGAGCTTTTATTTATGATGTTTTTATAATCATCAGATACGCAGTTGACATAAAACTTATACGATTGCCATCTGTAAGCTTCCCAGTTTCTAGTGATACATTAATTGCCATATTTGTGATTTTCTTTGGATAGCTACACTGTACTTTAAGTAAACAGGTCTATTCATGGTAAAGGGTAAGATGCATGCACATGAAAAAAAGTAAGCACAGGTTTCCATGTGCTTGCAACCTCATCATCATCACTATCAACATCATCACTATCATCATCACCATCAATATCATCATTGTAGTCGTTATCATTATCATCATTATCATCATCATCATCACTGTCACTATCATGATCATCATTATTAGCAGCAGAAGCATTATCATCACCATCATAAAATCATCATCATAATCATGACTATCATTGTCATCCTTATCATCATCATCATCATCATCATCATCATCATCATCATCATCATCAAGGACAACATCAATATTCCTATCCTTTGAATGACTTAAATCAATTACTTTGATTGCTTCAAAATCCATTAAAATGACATCTCGGTGAAATGACTTTACACAGTTAATGCCAAAGGATGAATAAGGACTAGCTGTGATAGTGGAATTCCTCATGAATAAATAATAAAGCATTCAAACCCTGGCTATTGTCCAGGACCACTGTCTGGGTGTTAACCACACACTCCCATACACACCAATTGACCCCTGTGCAAAGTTAAAGTTTTGTACAGAGGGTTGAAAATAGAGCAAAATCTGAACTCTAACTTAAAAAAAATTAATCTTGAATTTAATGAAACTGATTTATCCTTTCATTTTTAAATTACCTCCAACAAAATTGTACACTATTGAGCTGTTGCTCATATCAATGTCAGTGTTAGTTTTTGAACTATTAAGGATCAAAAGTGGGATTTTTTTTTGTAACACCTAGTAGCAGTATTAGTAGTAGCAGTTAGTAGCAGTTAGTAGCAGTTAGTAGCAGTAGTAGCAGTAGTAGCAGTAGTAGCAGTAGTAGCAGTAGTAGCAGTAGTAGTAGTAGCAGTAATAGCAGTAGCAGTAATAGCAGTAGCAGTAGCATAGTAGTTAGTGCTGGGACTAAAAACCGGGTACCCGGGTCCCGCCCGAGAGCATCGGGTCCCGGGTCAAAATATTACATGCCCGTTTCCCGAAAATAAGTATTTAATGATTACTCATGTATGTAACATGACAAGGCGGTAGATAACGTCGACCAGCCATTCAATATCTACATGTAAATATCCATGTAGCGCCCCACTGCAGTGATGCGCTTTCGAGTTTTTCCCAGTGTTAATAGCTTCTTAAGGTTAAATATAAGCTTGTAATTTGTGTTATATGATTTTCGGGTAACCGGGAACCCGCCCGAAAAATCGTCGGGTTCCCGAATTGAAAAAATACCCGAAACTCCCACCCCTAATAGTAGTAGCAGTAGCATAGTAGTAGCAGTAGCAGTAACAATAGCAATAGCAATAGCAGTAGCAGTAGCAGTAGCAGTACCAAATGAGTTGAAACCAGAAACGGCATTCATTTGCAGATGATAACTAAATGTATTCAAGTGATGTGCAAGAAAACCCAGTTCCCCCTTTAATTTTTGTGAAAAATGCAAAAATCTCCAATTTTCCAAGGGGTATGAATAATTTTGAGGACAACTGGACATGTAAAAAGATACATGTAGTTCTGAGAATGTACAGCATGAGGATGAAAATTGGTATGATGAGCAATAAGTGTGTCCAGAATTTGAAAGAACCCTCCTCATCCTACTTAAGTGACTACTACTACCACAACCACCACCACTGCCACTACTTTTAATAAAATAATTTCATTTCAAATTAAGCTTATTGCCATAATAATAACCTTCTGCAGTTCCTCAAACACTGCCTTCAATGCACTTTTTGCACGCATGGAACTTTTCACCAACAAACGAAATGCTCTCAGATAGTCGGAACTGGAGATGAGTTCGAATACTCTTTCGCGTATGGTGACCCGTCTCCTTTTGGTGCTCTTCATTCGAGGTTCTCTAGGATGTTCTCTAGGATGTTCTCTAGGATGTTCTGTAGGCTGTTTAGTCGGTTGAGTGATGCAAGGCAACTGCTTCGCTATACACATCTCCTTGTTTCCCTTTCTTTTAAGTTTTTTTCTTCTTGTATTTTTACGCAGGTACGCAAGACACACGGCGCAAAGGAACATTTCCTTCGTAATTTTCTTTTCTGAGTGAAACACAAGTCTATACGTTTCAGGATATGTGCAGGAGAGAACCTTGGTGCGGTTGTATCCTTTCTTGCCCTTCACAAACGCATAGTTGCAGTTCGCACATCTTCCGTTCATGATTGCAGAATTCAAGTGACGGGACTGTGCAGTCAAATGAAGCGTCGGAACATTCAAGCAGCGGTAAAGTCAGGAAATGACAAGAAACCTACATGAACAAGAACTTTATAATACGCACAAGAAGAAGAATAAGAACAATGAGGATGATAATAATAATGATGATGGTAATAAAAATTTTAAAAAATACTACTACTACTACTACAAATAATAAAAAATATTTGACAATAACATATACTCATTAATTACCATTTACAAAATGAACTAGAAATATCACTGAAGATGATGATTATTACCCCCGCCCCGTGACAACAGCCTTTCTTGACTTTTGGTCGAAAACTGAGGAAGTAGTTCAATCCGCAAGATTTTTCCCTGATTTACTGCCATAGATATGCCGTTTCCATGGCAACGCAGCTTCCGACACATCCAAAAAATATGTCTTGCACATCTTCCCACCAAGACCAATGTGTGTACCAAATTTCTTGATTTTGGTCGAAAACTGAGGAAGTAGTTCGATCTGCAAGATTTTCCCCGATTTACTGCCATAGATATGCCGTTTCCACGGCAACGCAGCTTCCGACACATCCAAAAAAACAGATTTTGAGGCTCAGTTTTCCCCAAACTATTCCAAAATGTAAAAAATGGCAGCGAAGATGAATGCTTGTGATACAAACATCCCGTTTACATGAAAAGATGTGTTTCTTATGGCACCTTAGAATTTATTAAATTGAGAAAACTCGAGGAGGCTTTTGTAGATTTGTAGGTAAGAGGATACCGTAATTGACTAATTACGGAAAGAAGACCCAAATCGTGTTCATTTTAGAGAAAATGATTAAATTAAGATATCTTATGGCCCAATTTTAAATATTTATTCATTAAAAGGTATATCATTCATATCAAAGCATTGCGTGAAAACGGGGGAAAATGCGAAAATACATAGGCCTAGGCCCTACATGATAAATTGTTGTCGTTCACATGGGTCTGTATACAGACTGTTCCGTTTTCGATGCTGATTCTATGATCTATAGATGGATGTGGGTATTTTTAATATTAATCTCATTTACTTGTTGGTTGGTCAAGAAGCCTGGACATATTGTTCGTCTGTAATACGGACATTAGTAATATTACTATCTGGTAAAGGAATGATAAAGGATAGTGCTTGGAGATCAGGAAATAAATGTTCTCTTACAAAGTCTTAGTCTTAATTTACATTTGTTATTTTTTCGCAGCCCATAGACTAACTAAAAGCTGGCTTGTGATGGCGTTCTAAAAAGATATGACAGGTCTGGAGTACCGACAAGTCACTTGTCAGCGAAGTTGTCGCTGGTCTTGGCAAAGACTGCTTTGTGAAACACTTAGCAGGCCTAGCGGACAAGTTGAGCGACAGTGTCGAGATGTCGCTGATCTTGTTAATGTTATGACGGTTTGATGAAACGACCCCCAGCTACCAGTGGAAGTTATAAACTGATTCAGCGGACCCAGGTTCGAGACTGAGTCACGTCTTTCGGATGGTGACGTTAAACTAAGTTAAAGGTCGGTCCCAGACGTAAATAATCATATCTGATGATTGACACACATTAACAAAGCCAAGGCAAAATACCCGCCACGACTTGTCCACAACTGACAACATGACTGACAAACATAGACTCATTCATAATTGATTAAAAGACAATTAGTCATGATAAGATAAAATAAGGTACCGGTACATTGCACAAAGTCAAGGATGTGGGTGACTTAGAAAAGCGAACAGTACTGGACATTTTCAATCTGAATATCCTAGAATTCTTACTTTTCAAGAGAGCTTCTTCTCGATTGAGTACGCCCGGCGCCCACGTAGAATATATACTGTACCAAAGAGTTTAAATACGAAGAGTGCTCAGTGCCGAAATAAAGCACGCGTATATATTGTGGTACATGTCGATCGGCCCAGAGCTAGGGAAAGGTTATAGTCTTAATCAAGATGTTTGTATTTTTTTACCTTCTTTATTTTTCCTTCTTTTTCTGGACAGCGCTTTTGCCTTTTGGTAAAGCCGCAACTAAAGGGCATAATCTTGATATTGTCCCTTCAAATACAAAATTATGTCCCAAAACAGATAGGAATCAACTCTAACTGCACCAGGGAGGAGAGGGAGAGAGTTGGGAGCGGAGCCTCGGACTAGATGTTTGTATTTTTGTTAAAGTTATTTGCTATGAAATTTCTATTAATATTTATGTGATGATGGGGGTCCAAACATGTTCCCTGATATTAAGCTCTATATGAGCAAACACTGCGATATCTGACCTGAATGTCGAAAAAGTTATTTAAAAATAATAATGTGCTATCTTTATTTTTCTATTAAATCAGAATATTTCATTTGATATGATTTATTGAAGTTATAGGGATTATAGACCTGCAATGTAATTTTATTAGCCTTATTCTTTTTAAGTTCAAGACAGCTAGAAAAGGCTTTAATAAAATGAGATTGCGTGCAAGCAATTCCTTATATAAATATAAAGATTACGTTAAGAGTGGCGTATCCAAGGTTATCCAGGAATGTACATGCCCCTTCGTACCAGCCAAAACAAAATCTGACATATTTGAAAGGAAATGTGTACCCCCCATAGAAATAATCTGAAAAATGTGATAATTTTTTTTCCCTGCTTGTCATAAAAATTCAAAATAAAATGAATCTGATGATTATTTGTTCGTCAGGCGTGAGCCTCCCCCCTCTCCCTGCATTCCTGGATACGCCAACAATATAACCAACTTACGGTAAGTTATTTGTAATATTCTGCTGTAGAAATGTGAGACGACAGGCGAAGAAAACAGTATAGGGGCTTGCTCCGAAACCATCACCAACGCAATAGGGCCTTTACCGATTGTACGAAAAGGGGATGGCCTCCGTGTTTTGAATTGAATTAACTAGTAACCAACAATATAGCAGCTGATGATATAATTTATTTATTACCAGTCCCATTCTGTCTTTGTAGGAATATCCCATTACTTTTGCCCCCATCTCTCTTTGTCTGTCCCCCCTCATTTTTCTCTTACTCTCTTTTCTCTCTTACAACAGATCTGTAAAATGATTCCAATAGAATTGAGGAAAAAATAATGATCTCTTATTTTTTTAATTTGTTTTTTTTATTAGGAAATCAACAGAAATCACAACAATTATAAGTGATTTGCATGATTAAAAACAAAATCACTGAGCAAAAAAAAACCAACAAAAACAAACAGTAAAAATAAAGCAATTGGAACAAAATTAAAAAAAAAAATAAAAGTAAAAATGATCTCTTATTGCTCCCCCCCAATCTTTCAATTTAATGAGATCGACCACCAACACTACGCAATTATATTCTTCACATCCATGACAGAATAGCAGGGGCGGATCAAGAGGGGGCGAATCGGCCGCGGCCCCCTTCTTGAAATCCAAGTTGGCATATACGGGATCTTGCCTAAATTGTGAAAAACCCGGATCGAGAGGGGGGAGGGGGTATGGACAAAAATCGCTCAGTAAAGGTCTTCACTCTAAAAGGGGGGGGGGGGGGCACAATCGAGAAAATGGCGGATCGTCTATGGTCAAAATTCATACTTATCTTCCAAAAGGGGGGAGGGGGCACGGGCCGGCTGTGCCCCCCTGGATCTACCAATGGTTCAGAAGCCCCCCCCCCCCCCCCCCAACACATATCATCGGGAACGCCACCACCTCGATCGGGATCGCAGAGGGGTAGACCAAGCCTAGATTAGTGCTATAGACACCTATCATGTCCATGCACCTATTCCGCTCAGCTATTCCATGCTGCTTGCATGAACATCGGCCATTAGGCTATGCGTAATGCGGTGATAGAACATTGCTTATACGAATTTATGAATTTAACACATTGAATTTTGCCTCTGGTACATTAGAAATATAGTAGTGAACTGGAATTTAGTTAGATTTTCTTCTAACCGGCTAGGCTGGGTTTGCTTTCGGGCGGACGTACGTCTGCTACATGGTCGTCTGCTAGTGCACGCTCTCATTGGATGTCGTCACTCACGTGATCGGTACACGCCCATTTACATTAGGTCATCAATAACAAATTGGAATGCACGTGTAGTATGGCAAATTATTTTTTTTGGTCGAAAGCATGCATATTCCCGGGGATTTGAGACTCACTGAGCCTCATTAAATTTCATGTAAATCAAATTTTTCATAATTTCAAATATATACTAGGGGAATTAAAATCATTTCAAAACCCCTGTTTTCATGTGTTATAACCTATGGGAGCTGGAAGGCCAAAAGCATGCATATTCCCGGGGATTTATGGGGGGTTTACTGGACTCACCAAGCCTTCATTATACCTTATCAGAGCTTTAAATTTCATGTAAATCACATTTTTTACATTTTCAAAGAAAAATTATGGGAATTATAATCACCCTAAAATTCCTTGTTTTTGTTAACCTACGGCAGGCGAGACGTTTTTGGTCAAAAGCTAGTCTAGTTCTGGACTCTTTTTATTGATTTTTTTATTCGCCGACTACTAGTATACGCGCGCAATCCCGAGAACCTGTTGGCCCCGGAAAAAAAGAGTCCAGTGCAATTGCTCCACGCTGACGTCAGGGGTCAAAGGTTCACTAGCGCTTTAGGTGGGGAGGTGCGGCCAATTTTAATTGTTCTCCCTGAAAAATCTCAGGGAAAGTCGTCTAGCGTGCAGCAATTGCACTGGACTCTTTTTTTTCGGGGCCAACAGGTTCTCGGTATCTCGGGGGTTTACTGGACTCATCAAGCCTTAATTATACCTTTTCAGAGCTTTAAATTTTATGTGAATCACGTTTTTTATAATTTCAAATAAAAATTATGGGAATTATAATCTTCCTAAAATTCCTTGTTTTCGCGTGTAAACATATGACAAGAGAGACTTTTTTTGGGGTAAAAAGCATGCATATTCCCGGAGATTTATGCGAGGTCTATTCAACTAGTTGAGTCTTAATTATACATTTTCAGAGCTTTAAATTTTATTCAAGGCACATTTTTCAAAATTTTGATTTAATTCTGCGGGAATTATAATCATTCAAAAATTTTCCGTTTTTGTGTGTTAACCTATGGGAGATGGAAGGCCCAAAGCATGCATATTCCCGGGGATTTATGCGGGGCCCCTTGCACCTTTTCAGCCTTCAATTAAGCCTTTTCAGAGTCTCAAATTACATGTAAGCCACATTTGCACTAAATTCAAGGTAATACTAGAGGAACTATAATCGTTTTTAAAATCCATGTTTTCACGTGTTAACCCTATGGCAGATGACTCTGTCAAAAAGCAGGCATGATCCTAGACCGAAAGCTTCAGTCTCTGTTCGTCGGGTGTTCCACTGGACTACGTCTTGCTTCACTACACCTCCTTAAGGTAAAAATAAGATATTCCTCCGAAACAGACGGTTTTCAGCTGTCTAGCATGATCCAAGGGATTCATATCGGCATTTATTGACAAAAAAGGTTCAAGAAATGTTTTTTTAACTATCCATCCTTGTTCTCGTGCAAAAATCAGACTTGAAAAAGATAGAGTAAGATATGAAATATCAAGAAAAAGTGAGACATATTTTCACGTGTTACCTATGGAGAACGTTTTTTTCCGAGTCTGTTTTTAACACAGCAAAGTATGCCTCCAAAATGTACTACGGAAGTAGGTCAGAGTAATCTGTCTTGATATTATTTAAAGTCTTTGACTGTACTAGTAGTAGTCTACTTTCCATACCATATATCGAGTCGTCGACCGACCGGACCCGTCATGACCCGTGCGCGCGTCATGCATGATCACGAGCATTGGCGGATCCAGGGGGGGGGGGGGGGGGGGGGGGGGGGGGGGGGCTGCGCACTTCCGGCCCGTGCCCCTCCCTTTTGGAAGAAAAGTATGCATTTTGACCATAGACGATCCGCCGTTTTCTCCATTGTGCCCCCTTTTAGAACGAACACTTTTTTTTTGCTTGTCAGGGAATTATGGAGGGAAACTGGACCTCCATACCCCCTCCCCCCACTGAGCGAATTTTGAAGGTCTGGAGAAAAAAAAAATTGTCGCCACAGTCATACAGAGAAAAAAGGGTCACTTATCAGAGGTGAAAAAGGGCACTTATAAGAAAGGAAAATTGTACTATTAGAACGGAAAATGGGCACAGATTTCAAAAGGGGTATGCAGTAATGTCTAAAAAGGGGGCACTTATCAGAAGGTTAGATGGGCATTTATCAGAAAGAAGAAGGGACGCAGTTGTACGAAGGACAAGGGGCATTTATCAGAAGTGAAAAAGGACACAAGTTTATCAGAAGGAAAAATTGCACTATTAGAACGGGAAATGGGCACTAATGTCTGAGGTTAAAGGGGGCACTTATCAGAAGGTAACAGGGCACTTATTACAAAGAAAAAAGGGCACTATACTAAAAAAAGGGGGCATTTATCAGCTATGAAAAGGGGCACTTTTGGGGTACTTGAAAAAGTGGGGGGGGGGGGGGGAGGGTACTGTGCCCCCTGCCCCTCCCCCAGGAGCACCGCCTCTGCTTGAAGACGTCTTCTCTTTCCATCTTTCCTTAAATTATTTTTTGTTTGTTTTTCTCCTTTCATTTGTCTTCCTACCCAAGTCCTTTATTTGTTTTTTTTCTCTCATTTCATGTTAGACCTATTATTTGTTTTTTGTTTCTATTTTTTAAAACCTCTCCTTATTCTGCGTCTTTCCTTCTATTATCTTCTTTTCCTCTATTTCCTCATGTTATTCTTTCTTTTCGAACCTGATCGGTATTTTGATGTTAGTGATGACGACATGTATGTGTGTTCATTTCTTTTTTCACGCATATCTTGTCTCGTCTCTTTACTGCCATAATCTGTATTCGATATTTCTGCAGTATTATAAAAATTCATTCATTCATTCACTCATTATATAGTCACGGACGGATATATTTGACAAATTTTGAAAGTTTGAAGGTCTGTAAATAAGTAAGGATAATTATGTGTTGAGCTGTTTTATGGTTCAGTGTGAAGGGTACCACTGCATTTGTTAAAATAATGTTGATTAAATTTCACATAAATTTATAAACAAAAAAATGTTGAATAAATTTTGTTGCCACGGTTACCTATATAACACGGACGGACGAGATAGAAATGGGTTTCTTGACTTAAATAGGAAGTCTTTCCTATCTAAACAAACAATCACTAGGCTGACAAATGTTTTTTTTATTATTGCAAATTTTATTCAAGCAAACTGACTTCGCTGTCAAATACATAAAAGTTTATTAAAAGCAAGCTGTAATATTTACTAGCGTTCAAAAACTATTCGTCACGGACGGACATTATCATAATAATTGTTCCTATCTAAAATCGCGCAATACGTACTACTTGGCTTTTTGTACCTGCTTTCTACTTGTTTGTTTGAAATTGATTTTATTTCACTATTTAAACCAAAGTTAGCTTGAAAAACCTAGATTTTACGTGAAATCTATGTCAAAAAGGGGAGGCTTGTATTGCACTGCACATGTATACAAGTGGATGTACCGTACGTACTGTACATGTGCAATAAAGTGCTACAGACCAAAATGAACATGTTGAGTAGAATGATGTAACTTTCAAAATAACCCATCACAGTCATGACTGTAAATGGACCTAAATTATCAATATCTAGTATTTCAATGTATTTATAGCTGAAAGTCATATATTTTGTTTCAATCATGAAGGTAATGTAAATAGGGTTATGTGTGATTAATCATCATCATATATAGGAAGTAGAATTTCTCATTTGGTATACAACATCACACCTATTATATAACATCTAATATTTTTTAATAGTTTTATTTAAAAGGGTGCATGAAAACCAAATCATGACATGCAGATCTTTGTCTAAATCTTTCTACAGTTTACTTTTTCAGTAATGTCTCTATCACTTTAAGAACAATGTTGGCTTTCTGGAAAAAGGCCCTAATGGCAACAGTTGAGTGTATAAAGCCTAATTATGTCATGTTAGTTGGGGGATTGCCCATCGCGAAAAGTGTAAGTCATGTATAACTTTCTGACCCCCTTCTCCATAACAGAAATGTTTCAGGGTTGATGCAACCAAGTCAATTATGAGCATTTACATTTATACGGTATAATGTCTAAGAAGGTTTCATCTTATGTGATTACATAATTTTTTTTTGAAGTGTTGCATTTTTATGATTACAAATTTAGAACCTCTATCTCTCTCAAAAGTAAAAGCTAATTCAAAGCATTCTTACAAAATGCTTTGAGTCCAAACATGGTTATTGCGGTCTGAAACAATCGCCAATGTTTATAATTTTCAAGCACAACTCGTCATTCAGTGCATCAGTTCCATTTAATTTGAATATCGATCAAGCTTCAGTATTTATGTTGCATCTAACACTAACAGCGCCATCAGGTGGCGGAAGATGTTAAAAACTCGCAAAAATCGCAAAAACTGGCTGGGAACCTGTGTAGGTATGGGACGGGTTCGAAATAACTCTCCTGTACATTCAAAATCCATGCCAGATTCGTCAATTTTTCCAGATTTGTAGAGAAAAATATATACTGAAGGTGGAGAAAGTGTTAAAAGGGGGTCCATGCACACTCGTTTTTGTGTTATCAGCGCCCTCAGGCGGCGGAAGAAGCCAAAACTTCGAAAAACTCTCAAAACCTGCACACTATGCTGGCTGGGAACCTGTCTAGGAATGGGATAGGTTTGCTCCATTAAAACAAGTAAGAATTAAGCAAAGAACTGATAAGTGGATGAATGCTGAAATTATTTCATTAATAAGTCAAAGAAATATAGCTTTTAAAAGAATGAAAAAGGATTTTGGTAATTAGAATTAGAAAAGAAATTTTTACGTAATTTGGTGCAAAGAAAGGTGAGACAGGCTAAAGATGAATACTTCCAAAATCAAATTGATGAGCATAAAAATGATTCTAAAAAGTTGTGGAAGAATCTGAAAGATTTAGGTTGTAAAAAAAAACAAAAGAATATTAAAGAGAATGTTATTAATATCCAAGGGAGTTATGTCATGATAATATGAGGATAGCGAACGAATTTAACAATTATTTCACAACTGTGGCAGAAAATTAGCTAGTAATCTGCCAGATAGCAACGCAAATGAATATGGAACGGACAGTGTTAAATTACAAAATTATACGACACTAAGGGTGTGTCGAAAGGTTGTTTTCTTTTTTCTCCTGTCAAAGAAAATTTGTTTTAGATGAATTAAATAAGTTGAAAATATCAAAAAAGTACCGGGCTTGACTTGGTACCTGCCAGATTTTTGAAGGATGGAGCTAAAATATTTGTATAAACCTTTAACTTACATTATTAACTTATTTATCTCAGCTTCTACCTTCCCTGATGAAATGAAAATTGCAAAAGTAACACCCCATTATAAAAAGAAAGATAAAACTAATGTTAGCAATTATAGACCGATTAGCGTTTTAAGTATACTCTCGAAGGTCCTAGAGAAATGTGTGTATGCCCAATTAGAGAACTACTTTCAAGAAAACAAAATAATATACGAATTTCAATCTGGTTTTAGAAATGGTTATTCCACTGAAACTTGTCTTATTCACCTGTTAGATTTTGTCAGGAACGAAATTTCCCAAGGACGTTTTGTTGGGATGGTTCTTCTTGACTTGCAAAAAGCCTTCGATACCGTTAACCATAATATACTGTTAAGTAAATTAGAAGTAATGGGTTTAAATTCTGCATGTGTGCAATGGTTTAGGTCTTACTTGACCAATCGTCATCAAGTTGTCTCGTTGCAAAATGTACTCTCCGATTCTATGCCCATAAGATGCGGAGTTCCCCAGGGGAGCATATTAGGTCCTATTCTTTTCATGCGCTACATTAATGATATGTGTGTTTGTGTCAACAACAGTAAATTACTTTATTACTATATTCTGGTACTGATCCTAAGCTGATCGGGGAAAAACTTAGCTTAGATTGATCAAACTGTGTTAATTGGATGACAGCAAATAAGCTTAGCTTACATATTGGTAAAACCGAAAGTATTTTGTTTTGTTCGCGGGGTAGGCTGAAGTATACTGATGATTTCAATATAAGTTATAACAATCAACTCATTAAGAGACAGGATTCTGTGAAGTATTTAGGACTAAATATAGCTAGTGATCTTTCTTGCTCAAGTTTGGTTGACAGTATTGTCAAAAAAGCTAATGCTTGTCTAAAATTCTTGTATCGTTATCAAAATTGCATGAACTTAAAATCAAGACGCATTTTAAGTTTTTCCTTAATACAATGTTTATTTGATTATGCTAATGCGGCATGGTACTGCAGTCTAGGCAAGGTGGATCAAAACAAGTTAAAAATAATTCAAAATAAGATTGTAAGATTTATCAATCACTTACCACCAAGAACACACATTGGGAAGAGTGAACTTGAAACAGCTGGTCTTCTTCATGTAAACCTTAGATCACAACAACTTTTAATTCACCATGTAGATAAGATTTTTACTCTAATGCAGATCATTTACTCGCTCTTCAAGTGTTCATGGGCATGACACCAGAAATAGTCAATTTAATTTCGTAGTGCCTAAGCGGAAAGGTAAAATTGGAAATTCTTTTTATTTTAACGGTATTCTTTTCTGGAATTCCCTCCCAAATCATGTTAAGTCAGTTAAGAATTTTTTACATTTTAAAAGGGTATTGAAGCATCATCTGAAAAAATGTGTCTACTCAATAACTATATTTCTCATCTCCTTTTTGTAGCTCAGATGTTTTTTTCCTATATTATATGACTTATGTAACCAACGTTTATTATCGATAGTTTCATTATGATTTTCTGTATATAGTTTTTTTTCGTTGAGTAAGTCTTGTTTTCACATTTATGTAATCTTCGCCTACTTTATAAAAATGTTATGTTTTATTTTGCTACTAGTACATTCTTATTACTTGTCGTACGTGTACGATAGTCTTGTAGCCATACTAATGTGTTTTCTTAGTGTATATTTTAATCAGTTATTTAGGTAAGGACCCCATTGGAAATAAGCCATTTCGGCTTTCATGGGCTTCCTGTCATGGTACCTGGTTATGTTTTTTGTTTGCAATATACCTGACGAATAAAATAAAATAAAATAAAATCAAATCAAATCAAATAACTACTGTACATTCAAAACCATGTCATTTTCATAAAAATGTCCACATTTGTAGAGAAAAGTATACTGAAGGAGGAGAAAGTTTTGAAAATAAAGGGGGGGTGGGGGGAGGGGGGGGGGGGGGGGGGGAGGGGGGGGGGGTCCATGTACTCGTCCTAGCAGCGCCCTCGTGTGGCGGAAGGAGTCGAAAAGTTGCATAATAATGGCTGGGAACTGTCTAGGAATGGGATGGGTGCAAAGTCTGCTGTACATTGAAAATTTATGTCATTTTCACCAAAGTTCCCAAATTTGTATAGAAAAGTATACCGAAGGAGGAAGGCGCTTGAAAAAGGGGATCCATGTACTGGTTTTGTGCTAGCAGCACCCCCGTGTGGCGGAGCGTCTTAACCTTACAAATTCGCGTCGGAAATATTGCTACTTTACGCTCGAATCATATTCGATTGCCTATATCAGAGTTTTGTAACTAAACTTTGGTACATTAATTCACTACCATCTGTGCCGGAAAGAAAAAAAAAGTGTCCCACAGTGTGTTCAAATTTTCGACTCTGTGAAAATGTGATTCACAATGTTAACACGCTCGAATTTAAGAGTGTGAAGATGATTTTACGCTGTGGACACATCCACAGTGTGGTTTGGCACAAATTGTTCACAAAGTCGTATTGATTTTCGATTTCACAGTGCGAATTTACTAGCTCACAATGTCAAGATGTGATTCACAATGTTAAA